>JADOBS010303655.1:0-21554 GCA_015708375.1 Cydonia oblonga | reverse complement strand
ATATGCATATATATATATATATATATATATATATATATATATATATATATATTGGTGCTGCGAACGCTCAGGTATGTATCAGGTGAGTTACATTTCTGTTATGATGGATATGGTTGATATGAATTGTGTTGTGCTCATAACTTGCACCCGGTGTTAGTGCTTATGTGATTGTATTGTTATTCACCTCCCGCACCACACGCTCACCTCGGATCCAAGTTAGGTGCATAGTCATAAGATTTGTATAACACATCACTTTGGTCCCTAAGATTGAAAATCAATAGAAATGGTCCCTGAGATTGTCCACCATCTATTATTTTGGTTATTCCGTTAAAAACTCTGTTAAGTGTCCCGGAACTCTTGACCTGAAGTTTGGGCAATTCTCAAAACTTCTTAACTTAATCGTTTCTTAACTTAATCGTTTCTTAACCAAATTCGACCCATAATGTATCAAAATGAAGATAGTAAAGTGTAGAATAAGATTATACCTATTTAGAAGCCTAATGGTTGCCGGAGATGGGCGAAAAATATCCTGGAAGGTGAGCTAAATCGTCGTGATTTGGCTAGAAAACGACTTGAAAGTAGCTGTCTTTGTCTCAAGTTAGCCACTTTCAAACTGTTTTTCGGCCAAACCAAGGCGAATTAGTCATCGAGAAATATATCATTCTCTTCATCTCATTGAGAAGTATGATTTTCGTTTTTGAATCACTCAATTTTGTTGAGTATTGAAGAAGTTATGAACGTTTAAAGTTTACCCAGTTTCCGACGAGTTTTCAGTTTTTCAGTTTTCCTGCAGACCAGTCACCTTTCAGGCTATTTTTCTACCATCTCCGGCAACCATTGGGCTTCCAAATAGGTATAATTTTGTTCTACACTTTCCTATCTTCATTTTGATATACTATAGGTCGAATTTGGTTAAGAAACGATTGAGTTACAAAACTTTGAAAATTGCCCAAACTTTCGGCCAAGAGTTCCGGGACACTTAACGGAGTTTTTAATGGAATGACAAAAATAATGCATGGTGGACAATCTCAGAGACTATTTCTATTGATTTTCAATTTCAAGGATCAAAGTGATGTGTTATGCAAATCTCAGAGATCATTTTGGCTAAAAGAGGACAAAAAAGTGAGCATTAAATTAATTTTGCACAAACAAGTTTTTGCTTTTTTCCTAACCTCATAGCCATGTCACCATATAAATACTCTAAACTTATTCCCTCTTTTTTTCTCTCTCTCATTTGCACCCACTTCTATTTTTTTTTCCAGTTTTTCGACCTTCCCCAATCCAATAATTTTTTTACCTGAATTGACATAATTAAATTTAATTCTTTATAGCCACTTAGCACTACAATTTAGTGATATTATTCTTCGCTTGTAGATAAGAGGTTTCAATTCTCACCAAAGACAGATTTGAATTACATTATTGCTAACCCATTGTGAGGCTTAACCCGCTCTCAACTTTGTTTGTTCAATATTTTTTTTTAATTATAAAATTTAAGTCATACACATAGTATGTGTATTGGCAGTTTTGCATTTAGTTTAAAATTAAAACAACACATCATTGTGCATCTACCACAATCCACTATCTTTTTACTATCTCACCATTTTAAATTTTTTCATAGATTTTCAATGACCGAGTGAACTCACTTAAAAGGAAAGTAAGATGCCCGAGTTAACTCAGGAGCCACGGAACGGTGGATAAAATATGCGACGCCACGAAAGAGACTTTTTAAAACCCCTCAATCCTGGCCGATGCTTTCTCTACCTCAATAGAATCTTTTCTTCTTCTTCCTCGCACCTTCAAATTTTCCATTTTTCATTTTTCTCATCAATCACTATCTTATTATATATATTAACATCATCTCCTATATATATAGATCCTCACTATTTCTGATTCCTTGTTTTCACCTCTCTGGTTAATCCACACAAAAGATAGAGAGATTACGACAGAAACCAATTATCTGCAAAAAGAAAGGATCTAAATCTCCAAATATTGAAATGGGTTCGGTTCCTCCAGAACTGAGCTTGGATTTTAAACCCACTTTTGTGCCCAAAACGATTAGTGATTTCCTCAAGGAGGTTTCAATGATCGGAAATGTGTCCGAAAAGCTGTCCAAGCTTGACGATTTTGTCAAGAGATTGGAGGACGAGATGAGGAAGATCGATGCCTTCAAGCGCGAGCTTCCTCTCTGCATGTTCCTATTGGGTGATGGTTCGTTTTTGTTTCCCCTGAAAAAAAAAAAATTAAAAAAAAAAATTTAAGCTTTGATTTCAAGTACATAATTTTCCTGGCATTTCACAGCTTTTTAAAATATTTCGGGATATGGGTTTTGGATTTCTGATGATTGCGATTAATGGGTATCCAGAAATTATTTAATTTAATTCGATTTCAGAAATGGGTTTTTGGTTTCGGTTGGTTTTGGATGATGGGTTTTGAGTTTTGAAGATATTGGTTGATGGGTTTTTGTTTCCTAACTTTTTTTTTTCTGGGTTTGTTTTTGTTCATATTGTTTGCAGCGATTCGAGCTCTGAAGGAAGATGTAATGCAATGTGTGGCGCCAAAAGTTCAACCAGTGCTGGAAGAATTCATACCAATGAAGAAAGATTGTGATAAAAACAAGGGAGGAAGTGGCAATAACAATAAGAAGGAAAAGGACTCTAGGGATAAGAAGAATTGGATGAGCTCTGTTCAGCTTTGGAACACTGATAATTATCACCAACATCCCTCTGGTGATTCCCCATATGATAGAAAGCGAGTTTCCGAAATTGATTCTAAGGTAAACGAATGAAATATCGAAAAATTTGAGAACAAAACTACATAAAATCATTGAAATTTATCTTCTAACTGAGATAATCTGGTAAATTATGGCAGAGAAATGAAGCAGAAAATGGGGTAGCAAATGAGGATCCTTTCCAGATATGTAGAAATAGGACTGGAGGAAGAACATTTATGCCATTTAAGGGGTACCCTGCTTTTTCTATGACGCCGTTGAGGCTGGAAGAGAAAGAGGAATTGCCAGTTCATGGGCTGTCTCTGCTCACTCCAGGGATTAAGAATCCGAAGGAGGAATCGACTTCCAGTGGTTCAAGATCCACTTGTGGCAGGTCAGTCTCCTTCTCTACTGCCAATACTCAATCCAATATGCGTACTCCGCCGCAGCAGCCAACTAGCCGGAAGCAGAGAAGGTGCTGGTCGCCGGAGTTACATCGCAGATTTGTCAATGCCTTGCAGCAACTTGGAGGTTCACAAGGTTAGATATTGAAACTTTTGTTTTCTTCAACAGTTAGATATGGAATCTGAAAATGCAGGTCCTAATGTACGTTAAGATGTGTGCCTTACTTTTGCTGTTGTGTGAGTTTGGATTCTAAGTACTTAATTTGGAGTTAGTTCCCAACTTCATTTTATTTGCATATTTGTTTAGTTTCCGTAGATTCGATTGGATTCATTAGATTTCACATTGGAATTGTGGATTGTTGAATGTTTGAGCTTCGAATGTGCAAAAGATGCAAGCATTGTCATTTCCTTCTATGGCTACTTTACTTTTCGATAGGTTGAACTTTAGAGTCTTTTGCCAGAAATGTTTATGTGCTATTAATCAATGTATGTGATCATGTGCAAGGATATTAGCATGAATCTGTTGAGAGACCGAATATCTGTTGCGTAACTGATATTCATGGATTTGGTATCCCGAAAGATGAATTGATTGTTTCTCTGCATACTGCATACATTGTTGTGGTGGATTACTACTCTATTTTCCCCCACCATAGCAGTGTCTTACTTGAGATTTTATGATGTTGCAGTGGCCACACCAAAGCAAATTAGGGAACTTATGCAGGTTGATGGCTTGACGAATGACGAAGTGAAGAGTCATTTGCAGGTCGGTTTTGAATTTCCCGTCTTTGCTTCTGTTTGATTGTGTAGAATTTTTTCAAATTTACATAAGGAGAAGGCCTTGGCTTCTTGAGGAAACCCCTCAAGAAATGCTCCATCCGTTGAAAGAATAAAATGGCAAGTCAAGGACTTTTATTACTTTTGACACTGAATGTTGATGCTGAAATTTGAGCAATTTTTTTCTTGTCAATGCAGAAATACCGGCTTCACACAAGAAGAGTTCCAGGTGCCGCAGCAGCTGGCTCAGAAAAGCAATCTGTTGGTTTGGGGGCGTTGTGGATGTCCGAAGATCAATACGTAGATTCTTCAAAGGCTAGTAGTTCCCAATCTGGCTCACCCCAAGGTCCCCTCCAATTAACCGGAACTGGTGGAGATGACGAAGATGATGAAGATGCAAAATCCGAAAGTTATAGCTGGAAAGGTCACATTCACAAACCCAGAAAAGATGATGTATAGAGTTTTATCCACCATCAATTTTGCAGATATATATACACACGGGAGGGAGCTAATGAATATAAATATGAAAAATATTTACATTATGCATAAAAGGAGAAGGATCTTGAGAGAGAGAGAGAGAGACGTCGAGAGCGGCTATGAATTTTGCAGGTTTAGTTTCCTTTCTTCCTTTATGTCTTGAATATGAATTTCATTTATCGAAATCTGTATGAGAATTTTTTCTGGTCAGATCCTCACGTCCCTGAAAGAAACAATGCCATTTTTCCATGCAAGTATCATTGTTTAAGGTTTGAAGTGTTTTGGATGGGATTTTTTAGCAGTTCAGGTGGAAAAATTCGATCATGATCTCATCTCAAATGGACACTCAGAGTGATCTGTTTTTGTTTCAATCTATTGAAAACTAGCCCTGCAGAGCTTGATCCTTTTTTTTTATCTTTTTGACTTTCGAAAGTTCCAGTGTTTAATTTTCCTTTTATGGAATAATGAAAGGGTGTTTTAGGTAAATTTTCCTCGTGTTTTATAAATTTGGATTGCATGGCAATACTTTTTAAATGACTAACAATTCCGACGATGAAAATATTGGCTGAATTCTGAAGAGAAAAAACACACTTGATCCCCCCAAGTGATTCCCACATGAAGATAAGAGGAACAAAATGTTGAATTGCATCACAGCTTAATTCAGCATTTGAACAAAAAACCATGACAATAATGTCGAGGATGAAAATACTGCTAACAGCTTCTTTGCAATGGAAAGTTGTTCCTTTATGATCAAAAGGTCACGAGTTAGAGATGTGGAAACAGCCTTTTTGTAAAAACAAAGGTAAGGTTGTGACCAATACACATTCTCCTCGGATCCTTGCAAAAATAGAGTCTTATTGGCTTGGAATACCCAAATCATATCTTATATCTCACATGAAATTTTTTATTGGGAAATTCGGTTGACCATCTGACATCAAAGTTGCTAAAATGGTCAAGATAAAGTTTGTGCAGAGACTGGTGTGTGCTCTTTCTTTTCTTCTTCTCACTCTCCTATCAGCCAGCTTTTCTCAGCAGAAAAAATAGCTTTTCTCATCAGAGGAACAATAATGTGTATATGAGTGTGCTTGCTTTCCCAGGTAGATGACAACTGTGGTATTTTCAATCTCTCATTTTTTTTTTGGTCTATACAACTGTATAGAAGTTCTTAGTTTGATAGGTGTGAATAAAGTTTAACTTTTGTGATTTTCATGTGTTAGTTTTTCTTGTGTCAGAACCTAACAACGACATATTGATTAAAGAAATACATATTTTTTTAATAACGTTTGGTTGCAAAAATGATAATTTTTTAACTACAACGACATATTAATCATGCAACACGACTCAATGACAGCATAACAATCACACAGTAAATTTTGCACCCAAATATATATATATATATATATATATATAAATATATACATAAATATATATATATAAAGACAATTCTTGCTAATTGGCCTTAAATAATTGCATGTACCACAGCTAAGTTCCAAACGAAACGTCATTTGAACATTATTTTTAGAATACATGATTTTGTGAACTATTCTCACACAAAACCATCATTCCAACTACTAGGGTTAGACAAGTGGCCTTCTACCATAACGTGAAAAGGAGTGTTGTTCTTACATTATAACGTGATTTCAAACTCTACGTGCTTCTTAATCTAAAATCTAATCTATCATGTGACCAAAAAAAAAACAAAAAAAACCTACTAGGATTAGGACTTAGAGGAGAAATTTGCTAGAAAGAGCAACGATTAATTTTTAATGTTTTGGCCAACAATTAAAAACTAAATTTCAAATGTTGAGGTTGGTTGGATGGCCAGATTGGCAGGGTATTAGCTGTATTGTGCACGAAAGGACAAGAGATCCGAGCTTATCTTATAGAGAATAAAATAGCATTAATTTGTGATCCAATTATCTTCTTGTCCTCATCTTCCAATTTTCTAGACTGATGGGTTTCTTTTTCTATAACGTGTTTACTTATCCGTAATCAGAATGAGAATATAAAATTAAATTCAGATTACGAAGTACTTCGGTATTTACTAAACATGAAGAAATAAAAAAAGCAGTGGGGCCCACACAAATTTTGAAATTCAATTCTTTATATTGGTGGAATTGGATTTCCTATATATAGGTGGTAATCCAATTCCTCCTTGTTTGGGTAATCGGAATGATAGTTTTGTTCCCTTTATGCCCTCACTCACTTTTTTTATTTCCAAGACTATCCTTTATAAACCCATTAAAGTATATAAAATATTTGATTTGGGACAAGGGCATTTTAGTAATCATACTGGTTTATATTCTGATTATGCTGAATTAGTAAACAACTTTATGAAATTCTACTCTGATTCCAGAACATTTAAGTAAACAACTTTAATAGGTTTCCGATTCTGACTTCTCCTCATTCCAACTCCTCCTCAATTCAATTCATCCTCAATTCAATTTCTCATATCTTCATTACCGTTACGTAAACGCGCCACTAATGTAAAAGTAGACAAGGAGTAGTTGACATTATTTATACTTCCAATTCAACCAAATTTGTAGTACTACGACCTATTAATATTTTTTTTCATTATAAGAAAAAGATTTAAGTTTGATTTTCGCCACCATATTATTGTTAGCTCATTCCCCCACCCCTATCGTTTGTTTGAAAAAAAATTCAACCAAAACTAAGGACCCAGTTTGGATGCTAATGGGCATTTACCACATTGGTAGAAAAATGTTAAGTCCTTACATGATGAGACAAACTCAAATTCAGTCGGTGGTTAATTTAATATCTAATATTTTTTGAACAAAAAAATAAAAGGACCAAGTTAGGGTTGTTAATTAATCAGTGATTTTTAACTGTTTATAGGGTAAAGCAAAAGTGAAGCTAAAACAGATTGGGACATTTTTCCTAATTACTGACCCTTAAATAGAAAATTCGGAAATGATGAAGGCCTCAAATGCACAATGACAAATCACGAGCCTTTCTTCTTTCTGCATTTCTGTTTCAGCTACTCAAACACCATAGATCTCTATGTTTTCCTTTTCTCCTTGGAATGATAGGGGCTAAGGATCTATTATTCACTATTTTTTCTTAAAAAAATTAACGAAAAATCTAAAAAAATTTCTTTTTTAATGAATTTTTTTTTTTTAAAAGTATAGTGAATAGTAACAGTCAAAGTTAAAAAAGTAATTTTTCGTTAAAAGTGAACATTACTGAGAGTGTTTTATTAAAACTTCATTTTTTCTTTCTCATTTGATTTGAGAATTGTCATAATTAAACAGGGAAATTTGTTTTGAGTTCAGGACATAAAAAACGTGAATATTACTTAGTCTATCGATATGTATTCTTTTAGTTTATTTTCTAAATTCAAATTTCAAGAGTGACTGTTGAGGCAAAATTATATAAAAGTTCAAAATATATGATCATCACCATGTCAAATTTGATGGATGTGGTGATTAAACAACCTCTTTAATTAGTAGAATTATTCCAAATTATGTTGATTTTATCCTTTAACCCAAACCAGTCATATCACCACTTAAAAAAAAACACAATGAATTGGTATGTTTATGTAGCAGGACAAAACAGTCACTCTCACAAGAAAAATAAAAGAGAGAATCTCGGAGACAAGATATAATGAAGGGAGCCCATGCTGATGTAGGAGGATCCTCGTTGGATTTTATTTGTGAGAATCCTGAAGATGCTTTAATTACATCTGTTTATTATATATTATACGGTCATAAATTATTGTAAATTTTTTTATTTAAAATTAAATATAAACAGTAACTGATAAAAACTAACTACACGATATACGATGAATGATTGTGATTGAAGAATCTCCGAGATCTTCATAAAAAGGATTCGGCGAGTACCCTTTCTCATACTAATGGCCCCATTTTTATGGATGGTATATAATTTTTTTTGTTTGTTGTAACATGGTATATAAATTATTTGTTTGGTGACACAAGTGAATGAAAATGATGCAACTTCTCATTAACTTCTCTTGCTAAAACTAGGGTTTATACTACTCTTTTTTTTTTGGAGTAAGCTAGTCAGATTTGAGGAATTTTCTATGATGCTTTAAATTATGTATTTTAAATTTTTTAAACCGTTAGATGATTTTGAGCACTACAAAAATTTTGCAAAATTGAAATATATAGTGTTTTTCTTTTACATAATGCAAGTGACCTTCTACTACAGTGGTGGGAGTAGTGTTGCCCTTGCATTACAACGTGAGTTCGAAGTCCGTCGGTTTCCTAATCTAACATTTAATCTAACAAATCTATCGTTTGACCAAAGAAAAAAAAAGGGTACGATATCCACTCACTTTTTTTTTACTTCTCATATACTCTTCTAATTTTCGATTGTCGGATTAGATGAATTGAAGAAAATCAAATGACGGAAATTAACAAGAAATGTATGAAAAGTTAAAAAAAAAAAAAAATCTAATTATTGGTGGGATAGAGATTAGAATAAGCATAAGCAGCTAAGCACTTTTGAGAAAAAGTCACATGGGAGCAGAAGTAAAAAATAAGCACTTGGCCCGCACACCCAACATTATTCCTACTAAAGATTCCTAGCCTAATGATTCCTTCTGATAGGGATGCTATAATTTGGAAATTGAAAATGCAAAACACATTCAATTGAGTAAATTATATTGGAAATTTGGTATTAACGCTATAGAACATAGACCAAATCTTCTGCATGCAGTAGTAGTGTGGCTTTTTTGTGACGTCAATAAGTAATTGATAGATATTTATTATTTGAATTTTTTTTAATTTTATTATCAAAAATTTAATATATGATATATTTATTAAAACTATAATGAAGTTATATTTATTTTAAGTGTAAAAGATTTGTCTCAAGAGAACAGCAAACTATTCCCAAGACAGTTTTTGGGTCCAAAATTCTATCTGAGATTCCCATGTGTTGCAAACATCAATAATAAACTGCATTTGATAATTCTTGCTGACAAGATTTGGGTTGCCATGATAAATTTGGCATTTTGTCAACTTGAGAGGTGGACCGCTGATTTGCCAGTTTTCCCATGATTCATGCTTGTCCTTTTTTCTCTTTGATCCATGATTCACGCTCTTCAGAAACCATATTTACACGTCTCCTTAATTATATTCGTTGATTGATGGTTATAAATAACTTTGTATTATAATTTGGTAATGTTTTTTTATTTATTTTTAAATAAGAGATTTTGAGTTTAATTTTCATCAAAAATGAATTTAAATCACATTATTACTGGTTTATTATGACTAAGCTCACATCTCTCCTTCTTAATTTAAATATTATTGTTTGTTAAAAAAAATCTGATAATTATAAAAAAAAAAAAAAAATCTGAATGTGTAAGTTAATTATAAAATTTAAAGGCATGGTTGGTTGGGTTAGGCCTCAATTATTAATAGGCCTAATTGGAATAATGTTCTTGTGGTAAAAAGACAGTCGGAAGATAGACCTCGTAATAAAATAATTAGGATTTAAACTGACACACCCCTATTCGAGAATCATGGTGTGTTGGCTGTCACGTGATCGTGACGTAACCATAAGTGCAATGCAGAAGCGATAAAGATAAGAGAATTACGAATAAATAAAAGCCAACTACTAGCAGTACTAGCTAAGATAAAGTACTATTGCTAGTTTAAGTGTATAAATACACATTCAGAGCCACAACAATCTAAGTGCAATCAGATAGGACAATCAAGGAATTACAACACCCGAAGGTGAAACCTACATAAATGTGAATCTGTCAGAACCTCTGTCGAGCCCTTGTGATTCACCTGCTAGCAACTACCTATAACCTGGAGGGATGCAAAACAAAGTTGTGAGTGGACAAAAACAAAGTTTTTCAAATCATTTCATTTCTCAAATCATTCTAACCCTCGCTGTAAAACTTGTATACTTTTCCAGAAATATAATATATATATATATATATATACATATATATCTCAAAACCATGCTCAGAAATAATGATATGCAAAGTATATGTCATGCCAAATATATCTCAACAATCCATATAAGAAATTCAGGTGATATAAACTCATCACATATAGTAACATGTCAACCGAGTGATCAGTACGGCTGAACTATAGCTCATAATCAATCTCAACATATCACATCATAATATATAAATCTTGCACACGAGTCGAAACCACCTCAAGTGGTCTGTATAACAAGCTTGGGTGTAAAATAAATATGTTCTAATGCTACAATCACGTGAAGACTGTGCAAATGATTGCAGGTCACCTACGAGTCGGAACCACCTATAGTGGTCTGTACGACAAGCATGTGCACCTGACTTGGATCCAAGGTGAAAATATGGTGCGGGAGGTGAACAACACGTGAAAGACTGTGCCCTAACTCTGGGCGGGAGCACTAACACCGGGGTGCAAGTTTATGAGCTTTCAATGCATCTCAATGTAAACATGACTTCACATTTTCCATTCTATAACTCACCTAATACTTACCTGTGCGTCCTCAACACCAATTACCATTTTATGCAACTAAGAATGCATGAAAAAATAGATATATGCTTTGCATGGCATTTCATATCACATTATCATTCAAACTCATTTTATGGGAAAAAACATTAAATATATAGGTATATTTTGAAAACCAAAAGCCCACTCATTGATAAATCGAAGGGTCGTAGCCCCCGAGCCTTGATGGGGCTAGTCCTCGGGATAGGCCTCACCTATATGCGAAATAACTGAATAAACGTTATTTTAAGCACATATACAAAACTATCTAATAACTTCTCATACATTGCTCAAATGGGGTAAATAATTATACCACCATGATCTACACAACCTCACGAACATCACCATATTTTCAGAATTATTTTTGAAGGTCTCACGCTCCCCTACGCGCAGGCACGTGTCTGGCACATTGACGACATTAGTCAACGGCGTTAGGAATATTCTGTCAAATACCCATCATATTCCATCAAATCCCTAACGGCGTCACCCAACGCCGTTAGCATATTCCGTCAAAACTGACGGAATATACTCTCTTCTTCTCCAACGAGTCACCGGTTTCTGGAAAAACTTCTAAAGCTTGTTTCTCCCTCGATTCTACACCATTTTTCATGAATTTTATGTCAAAATGAAGCTTAAAGCATGAAGAACACGATCATACCAGTTTCAAGGCTTGAAATCCACTATATTTTCCTCAAGGACATTCGATAATCCAGCAAAACTAAAAACACCTCGATCTCAGCCCTCCGATGTCCATTTCTTTCAAATGAACTACTCCTAGACTCATGAGGACCTCATTAAGCTCCCTGTGAGCTTGAAATTCCCTGAAACCATCAATTTTACGTCCACATGAACAATGACATAAAATGGGGTTACGGTTTTCACGAGTTTTCGAAAGAGTTCTTACCTAGAAATGGTACCATTCGACTCATAGGAGCACGAGGAGCACAATGGTGACCTTAGAACTTTCGATCTACCAAGTTTGAGAGGGTTTTGGTCCTTGTCCGTACGAAAAAGATGGAAAATGGGAAGGTAGAGAGAGAGGGCACGGGTAAGAGAGAGAGAGAGTGATTGTGTGGATGTGGTTTTCCTTGGTCCCTAATCACACACAAAAAATAAAAAATAAAAAAACAACTTAAGTTCCAACTCAGTCCAAAACTTAGCAAATTTTTAGAATTTGTCCAAATAAACTTAGACTTAAACCACACCACCAAATAACTCAAATAACGTCCGAGGGTACTTTGGTAATTTCACGCCATCGATAATATAAATCCGGGATGGGTTCTGACATAAACCCTGTAATGAAGTCCATTAAGAATTAACTCAAAATTGAAAGTTTTGTACCCTTCGTTAATTGTCTGCACATTAGTCTCACATGCGAGGGCAAAGTTGTCTTTTTATTTCTTTTAACCCAGTGTTCATACCAAAGTTGGCTGCAGATTCTAACATATTTCCGCAAATCTTGAGATCCTTAGCTGGGTTCTGCTTGAAGAGAACCCTTCCAAGGCAAAAGAAAGGCATATAAATACCAAATAACAATTAAAAAGCTCTGTAATAACCAAAATTTAAGTAAAAGCTTACAATCTCATCAAAATCAACATCAACATCAACAATAAAATCAAAACGAATATTTCATATTTGCAAACCCTTTTCAATATTTGAGTGACCATAAAAAATTAGGAAAACTAACAAAAAGTTCAAAAAAAAAAAATTTATAACAAAAAACCATTTTTAAAGTTATAGTGAATAGTGATATTTAAAAGTAAAAATATGATTTTTCGTTAAAAATGAATAGTACCAAAAGTGTTTTGTTAAAACTTCCTAAAAAATTTCAGTGCTTCACTCAAACCCAATTCGTTTTTTCATGGTCGACCCTAACGTCCAGTTGATTGTGATGTCATGGTTCCACTTTATGATTCCAATAGACGATTACAGTTCGATTCCAGTTCAACTGGGATGAATACTGTATGATTTTTTTTTTCTCTCTCTTTTGGAATAAGGTAAAAGGAATAAAATGACAAATTTAACCTCATATGTGAGGTTCATGTACTAACAATTAATAAAGAGTTGACAAAACTCTCAGTTTTTGGCCTAATTCCTAAGGGACTTCACCACAGGAGTTTAAATCCTAATTTTTTATTTTTATTTTTTAACTTGAAGTCCATCTTCCAACTACCTTGTTGAAATTGATACCAAATGGAATATCCTGTGTTTAAAATTCAATATATGTTTGGCTAACTATTCAGCGTCACCAGCCAACTAAGATCACATTTGTCAATTTACCGAAAGAAAGAATAAACAATTATACTTGGTTTACTAACAAGGTCCTAGTTAACTAAGGTTCTGTTCAATACACATTTAAACTTTGATAAGATTATTTTGTAGGCACATATCTATTTGCATACCCTAGAGACTACATATCACAAGAAAATGAACAATATATGTAAACAAGAGAAACAATAAGCAACACAAGGAGTTTTGACCGGAAAAACCCACCTATGGGTTAAAAAAATCGGGAATTCTCCACTAAGTCCAATCCACTAGTGCAAATACATACATTTTTATTATTTATCTCACAAGTCTTAATTAAAAAAATATGAACCTCTCCTATAAATCAAGATCGAAAAAACCACTGAGTCGCTCATAATTACCACCCCTGTTATAGGTTGAGTTCACATTTTTAATTATCTTGGAAACAAATAATTATTTGGAAAATTTTTGTATAAACACATTTCAATTTGTCCAAAAAGCGCAGAGAAAAATCAATTATGGGCAAGGGCCCAATTCATTACTTTTTCATGATACATCCAAGGACTGTAAAGCAAAAACAAAAAAAGGAAGGTAAAGGCCCAAACAACCATATAGCATCCATGCATAAAATGGCCTTTTCGTTGGATTTAAATTAGAGTTTTAGACAATTAGTTGGTTAATATCTAGGAGGGGTGGTAGCACTAAGCCCTTAAAAACCGGCCCTCTTAGACACCCCAGATGTCTCCTTAAAGATCCTTCCTTTAACACCACATCAAATAAGGTAATCAGTTAGTAAACCCTAGCACAATATCTAATTTTGAGCCCAACTAGAGCATGCGGGATGAACTTCCTAAATATGGATCATTTTCCTAAATGCCATGCAAATAATTTAGAACAAGCAATTATATATTAATTACAGAAGATAATCACTTAGATAATCAATCCAAATTAATTAAGAAGATAATCATTCAGATAATCAATTCTAAATAATTAATAAAGAAATAACCACTTAGAAAATTAATTCACATTAATTAATGAGATACTAGGAGAAAATCTCTTAATAATTCTAATTCTAAATTGATAATCATGATAAAATGAAAATCAAATCACCTAATTAAAATTAATGCCAATAAAATAATATTCTACAAAAGAATATTTTTCTTTCCATTTAAATGCTTTAACATCAAAACGAGCATTTTTTTTTCTTTCCAAAAGATAGAAATTCATTGAACTAAATCCGAATTGTTACATTTGCATCTTCTGCGAGAATATTAAAAAGAAACTCAGGTCCTAATTTATTCCAGCCAAATCTCCCGCCATGCTTAACAACGTACGCCGCTATCGAATGAGTTGCACGATTACAATGACGAGAGGCAAAGCAAAACCTTACCGACTGAAATAGACTTGCCATTCTCCAAATATCTTGAAGATAAATCTCAAGGATTACATAAACCACAATCTCTTTGTTGATCTAATTTAATGAGGACTGACACACCCCGACCCGGAAAGTCCACTAGGAATCTGAATCGAGCTGCGCTGGCCGACACCTGGAAGGTGACGAAGCCATAAAGTGTGATGATATGGAAAAATGTGAATAAATTTAAACCTAAGAGTGCCTAAATACCAGAGTGCGCTTGTGAGCAGGAACGAGCCCACTTCACACGTGATGATAGAGCATAAATACAGCAGAGCGGGTAAGAATTTTACCCTCAGAAGTAGCCACCTATCCTGGTATTTGCCCGGAATCCTCGTCGATATGAACCTTTTGCAATTAAACCTGGAGGGGTGCAAAACAGAAAACGTGAGTGGGCAAAAACAAAGCTTTTTGAAAATATCTTATTTATCAAAACTTCTAACCCCTCGCTGTAAAACCTGTATACTTTCCCAGAAAATATCATATATACATATATAGCATCATATCTCAATATATTTCGAAAAACAGTGTTCTGAAAGTATGCCATGCTAGATGCATCAATAATAGAATGAAGATGCGTAAATATAACAGGTGTAGTAACAAATCAACCGGAGACCCTGCAGTGATCCTGTACGGCTGATTATACAGCTCAATACATATGCCTGCACACAAGTCGGAACCACAATAGTGGTCTGTACGACAGGACTGAGTCTAATAATACGCTCTAGTGCTATACTCAACAAAGCAGCTACGCGAATAATCGCAGGTCACCTATGAGTCGAAACCACTGTAGTGGTCTGTACGACAGGACTATGCACTTATCTTGGATCCAAGTGAGCGTGTGGTGCGGGAGGTGAATAACAACATAAGCACTAACACCGGGGTGCAGGTTATGAGCTCTCAACACAATTCACATAATCAATAACTCGCATGAACAAAATATAACTCACCTGATACTCACCTGTGCGTCCACAACACCATTTCACGTATATGCATATATACTAATTCATACATTCCAAATAAATTCTATGCATGACATTTGAAAACATACTTTCAATTAAATTCGATTTCTGGGAAAATTAGTAAGTATATAGGTTATATACAAAAAACAAAAGCCCACTCACCTGGGGTTGACGCTACCACTCCCTAGCACACACATAGAGGCGTCACGAACGATTGGCGCCTAAAACAATTATCAATTCACAACTCAGAGTTCTTATCGATAGAATACACAATTAACATAAAATAAGCCCCTAAGATTCGATCTGGAAGATCCGCATCACGGATTTCTTATCCGTTACTTCCAAAGATTCACTTTATACTTCTAGAGCAACATCCTAAAGTTCCGTTACGATCCAACGGTCGGATCTCCGCCAATTGCCAAAACCAAGTGGCGGTTAACATTTTATTTTATAAAATTACAAATCCAATTTGGGAAGATCCGTTCATCGGATTCCCAATTCGTAAGTTCTTATGGTCCTCAAATATTACGTACTATAACATACTAAAGTTTAGTGATGATCCAACGGTCGGATCGTTGATTCACATTTTCACCTAACCACGAATCGTAATGAATTTAGGTTCAAATGCTCAATCTACGCCAATCGATTATCAAAACTGAACTCAAGGCAACTTATTAAGCATAAGAATAACATTAATGGTCCCCTGGCCACGTGCCGCCACACGGGCCGCCTCGACTCGCCGGAAAATCCAACTATTTTCAAAAATTACCAAAATTTACAGAATTGAAGATCTCAATGAGTAGAGTAAACTTTATACCTATGGCCAAGGCCAATTTGGCCTGGAAAGGCTCCAATTTGCTCAAACCCGTGCGAAACCCTAGGTTTTGGGTGTGTTTCAATTCGACTCCATGGATGCTCCGACGCCCCTACCATCACTTGGGCTTTGTTCCTGAGATTGAGGGGAGCCTATTGGTAGTGACAATTGGAAGACATTGCTTCAGAAATGGGAGCATCGACACAAGACCCGTTGGTTTTCACCATCGCCAAAGGTCATGAATTTGACCCAATTTCGATCGAATTTTGAGAGAAAAATGAAGGAGTAGAGGTATGGTGATGCTTGCAGGTGGAGATGGGATGAAAATGGCCTGAAAAATGGCCTAATTTGGCCGGAATAGGAACCCGGTCGCGGCTTGGCCCGCGGGTCGACAGGATCCGGCCGATCATCTCCTCTTCTTCTTCCTCCTTTCCCTCATTTCCTGCTCTCTGGTTGGCCACTCAGCTTCCTCTCTCCTCTCCCCATTTGGCCTTTGCTTCTTCTTCTCCGATTGGGCAGTTTTGCCCAATCCTCTTCTTTCTTTTTCTGTTTCTTCCTCCCTGCAACCTTCATCTTCTTTTCCCATTTATTTCTGCCAACTAATATAATATAATACTACATATAAAATATATACATATATAAAATATATACATATATATACATATATATATATATATATATAAATAGTAACCAAAATAAAAGTACTTCCCGGTTAGAGTTCCGTAAAACTTTAACCATAACTCTAAACTCTCTTCCGCTTGCACCCACGAACCCGTGTCGTCGAGTACTTCAGGAATACACTAAAGAAAAATTTCATACGCCTCACCATACGCTGATCAACGAAAATCAAAACCCTCGCCTCTAAGGGCACTTTTGTAAAATCATGCTTTTAAAATTTGTAAAATCATAAGAATTTGGGACGGGCTGTCATAAGGACAATTTCCCAAGACCATATCACATTCGATATGCATCAGTTTTGAAGCGTATTTTATATCACTGGAAAGTCCAGATTACGAGCTACAACTTCTATTTTTGGAAAAAATTCCAAAAACTGACTCTAATAACAGGACAAAGAGCTCACAAATCTGGAAATAAAATCACGTTTTTCTCACAAATTTTCTGCAAAAATCCCAGATTTTAGACCCGGAAAGGCATGTTTACGACGCCATATCTTCTTCAATACCCATCCAAATGACGTATATTTTATATGGTTTTGAAGCATAGATGGCAATCTACAAACCCCAAGTAAAACAAAAAAACTCAAACACATATACCCTAAATTCAACCTCCAAAACAGTTGAAAAACTGAAATTTTCAAATCACAATACTAAGGTTTGTGAGTTCTCTCAAACTGTGACACAAGTTTGCTCGAAATTTTGAGGGAATGAATCTCACACATAGGAGAACGTATTTCTAAAAATAAATGCTCAAAAAAGTGATAAATCAAAACGTGATTTTTTCGGGTTTATTCAACCATGGTGGATATCGTGCTTCTCGTAAGGTGAGGAATGAGCCCTATGGCTCTGATACCACTGTTGGTAATGTAGGAAAATAATACAAAGAATTCAATGTAGGACATATCTAGCGGAATTGACGAATTCTGATACGCAGTCTTGTTCCTACAAACCATTGCACAAGCCACGAAGGAGAGTGTCATCCAATGGAGGATTTGGTTGCATCTAGTCTAGGTAGATTGCCTACATACCTTGTGCCAATGCACAAGGATCAAACCGTCGTATTTCTTAGCCGCCTCCTAATCCTAGGGCCAATGTGATACCTTAGAGGTTAAACCAAGAGAGAAAAAGATTTTTGAGAGTGGAGAGCATTTCTCTCCTCTCTAGAGTTGAGAGAATTGCTTTTCTTGGTGTGTTTTCTCCTTTCCCTAAAGCACTCTTTATATAGTGGCTATGAGGGGAAGAGAAAAGGTAACAATCAATGTGGGACAAAGAGAACATGTCAATAACGCACCTCATGTTGAGTTGATTAATATTCTCTTTAAGCTACTAGAAAAAACTATTTGCGCGACAGATTGTGCAACGAAGGAGTCAACGTCGTGCAAGAGTGTTTCCCGCGACAAAATTAAGGCACCGCACAATTTCATCACACTAAAATTAAAGTACCAAAAAATTTGCGCGATGCAAAGTTTCGTTGCACAAAAGGGCATTGCACAATGAAGAAAGGACGCTGTCACACAAAGTTTGGAAGAAAACCACATGTAATCCCTTAATTGGCACCAAACAAATGCGCAACGAAACATTTACCAAAAAATCTTGCGCAACGAAGCCGAGTCAACATTTATTCCAGACAGTCAGTTTTTTGCGTTAGAGAAATCAATGCTATATTTACTATAGGGTTATACACGACGAAGGCTTCGTCATGCAAGGTCCCCAAGTTTCCTTTAAATTTAAAATTTCGCTCTCCCTATTCTTCACAATTCATTTCGTATGACAACCCGTCTCTAATTTTACGATTTTATAAATTCTAAACATGTGAGTTGACCAAAATTCCCTTAGAAGAGAGATGGTTGACTTTCTTTGATTGTCATTTCATGACATGTACGTGCCTCTATTTTACCGTATTCTTGATGTACTCGGCAATACAAATGCGTAGGTGTAAGCGGAATAGAAGTTGGAGCTACAATGAAGATTTTACGAAACTACAAAGTAGAAGGGCATTTTAGTAAATTCATTATTTCAGACATTCACCCTTATTATTTTATTATTTTCTTATGGGACATCTGTGTCCGTTGAACCCATCCACGTGGGTCTCCTTTCCTCTTTGTCCCTGTGTCCTCTCATTTTCCCTCTCCCGAACATCTCTCTCTTCACCCACTCCACCTATCCCGTGTCCCATTCTCTTGAACCTTTTATTTCCTGCCACCTCACATCTTTCAAACTCTCAAGTCTCTATCTTATTCCTTGGCAATCGCCTCAAACCACCACCACTCGCCGTCTCCGGCGAGCCAAATGATGTGATAAAAACTAACACACAAATTAAACCCTTTTTAGATAGTTGTAGTATGTGAAAGTAGGGATCGTTCTAGGCCAGAGATTAGAAGGGATGCTAATCTACACAAATTTAACTAAAAAACACAAAACTAGACTCTAATGACTCAACACAAGTTAAAATAACTCAAAACACACAAACTAACACACATTGACCCAAAACAGGTACTAAAAGGAAGTTTGGAAGAAATTAGACTAACTTGACACAAAACATTAAAGGGGGGGATGTGTTTGAACGAATTTTAACTAAAACTAAGTAACTTGCAGACACAAACTAAAGGCAATATGAAATTGGGTGTTTTTAAGGGGTGAAAAACTAGTTAGAGGATTCATCTCCACACATGACACATATGCATACAAATCGATTTCCAGTTATTATTCCTATAAACCATGAATGACAATGCCCCAAATTAATCGTGAGAAGCACAAATTAGCTTTTAGATTTTCCAAAGTTCATTGAATTGGACTCAGCAATGCAACCAAATTATTCTTATCAAGTTCCCTATATGAACTGCATAATAGAGATACATATCAAAGATCATTAAGTTCTATGAAAATCATAAGTATTGACAAGACATTCGTAACTATGAACTGCATGATACTCTTGCCAAGAATATACTTAACACAATCGTGACTAGCGATTTTTACTACTTATAAATATAAGTTCATAACGATTAGGTGAAATTCCCTTATATTCTAGCATCAAATCCCTGCATGCAAACCAAGTATGCATCCTTAATCAACACACAAGAACAAGTTCTCAATCAAACAGATAAGTAAATTCATTCACGATTCATGAAACAATAACTGAATGTAATCAATTCATATAAAACAATGATCATGGCTTTGAATTCACCTCTAACTAAAATGAATTTAGTTCCACATCTTTGCAATTAAACAAAAACAATCTAATTTAAACATTGATCTAAAACTAAGGATAGAAAGAACCCAGAAACGCTCCAGCACTCCAATGGCAGATTGCACAATCCCTTGGATACAGGTGCACATCACAAATTCCTTCTCTCCTTCCTTGCAAAGATGTGGCACACTTGTGTTTATTCTCTCTGAAAATCTCTCCCTGAAACTCCCTAAAAAAAACCCCTTTTTGATGCGGGAGATTTAAGTTTATATAGGCTAGGGTTTTCAGCACCAATCCTTGAAGAACAAGGATAGGGCACGACACATAATTTGTAAAGGAAAATAACTAAAACTTGGCAGATTCCAAGGGGAATAAGGATAGGTTGGTGCGGCAAAGATTTAGGTTTCTAGAAGGAGGATGTGTGCTGCACCTTTTTAGGAAAAAGGTGTAGCTTCTAGAACTAGGTTTTTAGGTGTCTTAATCTGAAAATAATTCTCCCTTGCAATTGGAATTAAGGTAGGATAAGATTAGGATAGGATAGGATAAGATAAGGTTAGTTTGGGTAATGTTTTGGATAAGATAAGGTTGGATAAGGTTTTGGATAATGCTCATTCTTTTTAGCTGATTCCTTATCTTCTTTGCCTTGAATTAATTTCTCTAGATTTGTAGCACATTCCTATCCTCATTTGAACTTCAAGAAACGTCCATCCACCTTGCTCCATGCACATGCTATCCAATCCAGGCCCAAAATTGCTCTAAAATGCTCCAAATTGCACTTTCTTGCCACTTTAGCCATTTGAACCTCTAATAACTAGCTTAAAACACTCTAATAAGTAGAAACTAACTAAGTAAATGCAAAGAAACAAGCTAACTAAGTCGCATAAATATGCTCATATCACCAAACCTTTAAGTCACCACTAAATCTCGCCATGTCAGTGAAGGTTATCAACGTTCCAGCCCAGAACTACAACTAAGGTTACGAACTCGAACCCTAGAACTCAACCTCCATATTTTTCGACAATGACCTCTCAGATTTCAGTGTGGGAAACAACAAGTGAGGAAGTTCCCCAGTTTTTCGGCGAGAAATCTGGCGAATTGACGCCGTTTTTCAGCCAATTCCAACCACGACAAGACCCCATGTTGGTGTGATTATTATCGGGGACTCCAGCTTTCTTAGTTCAAATGGTTGTGACCTTGCAAATATCTGTTTTAGTGCCGAGTTTTTGTGTCGACGAGGATTCTTGGCAAATCTCGGTATAGGTGGCTACCTTTGATGGTATAATTCTTATCCTATGATGTGAAAATTAACTTGACACTCAAATTAAACCCTATTGATGACAATTGTAGTAGAGATGCAAGTAGGGATCGTTCTAGACCGGGGATTAACTAGGGATGCTAATCAACACAAATAAGACTCA
>JADOBS010303654.1:0-21554 GCA_015708375.1 Cydonia oblonga | reverse complement strand
AGACTAAGCTGGACTAACTTAGTGAAGCGTTTGGTGCAGTGTTGGACTAAGAAGCTGGATAATAACAAATTCTAATATTATATTATTTAATCTACAAATTCTAATATTTATTATTAATATTTTATTACAATCTATAAATTATTAATCTATAAATTATTAATATTTTATTATTTAATAATCTATAAATTATTAAATTATTAATATTATATTATTTTCCTATTCGAAGAAGCCCAAACAGGCCGAGACTTCCAGGCCATTTTCAGGCCACATTTGACCACCTTTTGGCCTGGACTCAGGTAGAATCGTAATCTTGTCACTCCTAACTTCAATTTGGTATATTATATGTGAAAGTTGGTTGTGAAATGGATTTGAAAGAGAGTTAAATCGGAAAGTTAATGATTGATCTAGGTGATCGGAGATGACGAGGAGTGTCGGGAGTGGTCATTGAGCATGACGAGGACGAGAGAGAGATGATAGTCTTAGCTAGTCCCATGGTTATTGGGAGGTCTCGCTAAGACCTCTTAGTGAAGGGTTTTGTCCATGCTAGTCCCCTTTAGTCTCATTAATGTTAGTCCCAGTAGGGAACAAACACGGTATTAAACTAACAGCTAGTCCAGTCCAGTCCAGTCCCACTTAGTAAGGGCAAACAAACGCCCAAGGTCTTATTTTTGTGTAATAAAAAGAGATGTTCGCCAATTTTTCTCGTGAACTTGTAAGGGACTACAAATTTCACCCTTGAATTTAAATTTTAACCAATTACTCTATGAACTTTTATAATTGGCCAATTTTCCCTTTGAACTTTAATTTTAGCTGATTACCCCGATAACGTTTATAATTGGCCAGTTTGTAATGATGGATTCGTTGAGATCAGTAATTATTTTTCTCATTTGAATTTGGATCTTGAATTGAAATAGGTGAACCGAGACAGTCATGTAAATCAAGTCACAAACTACTAATGAAGTGGCATCATAACCCCAACATGTTGTTGCAAGTTTGTAGTGATGGATTCGTTGAGATGAGTAACTACTTTTCTTATTTGAATTTGGGTCTTGAATTGAAATAGGTGAACCGAGGTGGTCATGTAAATCAAGTCACAAAGTGCTAATGAAGTGGCATCATAAACCCCAACATGTTGCTGAAAAAGTAAGACGTGGAGAATATGAATGAAAAATTGGACGAAAATTCCAAAATCTTACACCACGAGGAAATTGGCCAATTATAAAAGCTTATGGGGTAATCAGCTAAATTAAAGTTCATGGTGAAATTGACCAATTATAAAGTTCAAGGGTAATTGGCTAAGATGAAAATTTAGAGAAGAAATTGGCAGCTCCTTTCAAGTTTGAGTGGGGAAGGGAATCAACAAATACCTCTAAAAATGACACGTGTCATTTGAAAAAGTGAAAATGTCCACATGCAAAAGTTAGTGCAAAGATTGCTAGCATTCCTTTTTTGGTATATGCATATTTTTCCCCTAATCAACAAATCCCCATCCAACGGCCAAAATCCACGCGAGAACCTTGGCAGTTTACAAGGTATTATAGGGTCAGGCTCTGGAAACCGAAATCGAAAAAAAATCGAACTGAATACGTAAACTAAAACAAACAAATAAAAAATAAAAATAAAAAATACCAAACTGATTGAAAATCGAACCGAACAAAAAACTATTGGTTAAAATTCAGTTTTGGTGGTTCAAAAATCGAACCAATTGAGATATAAATTAAGATTTTATTTATTTATGGTACAAACAATGTCCACTAGGACTCCGAATCGAGCTGTGTTGACCGACACCTGGAAGGTGACGAACACATAAAGTATGGTGATGTGGAAAATGTGAATAAATTTAAACCTAATAATGTCTAAAGACAAGAGTGCGATGTGAGAGGGAATGAACCCATTTCACACACAACGTTAGAGTATAAGTAAAATACAGTAGTGTGGGTAAGAATCATACCCTCAGAGGTAGCCACCTATACTGAGATTCGCCAAGAATCCTCGTTGATACAACTTTCAGCAACTAAAACCTGGAGGGACGAAAAACAGAAAACGTGAGTGGGCAAAAACAAAGCTTTTTGAAACCATTTCTCTTTCCAAAAATAATAACCCCTCACCGTAAAACTCGTATACTTTTCCAGAAAATAATAATACATACGTATTTAGAAATCAGGCTTGAGAGCAATGAAAACCAAAGTATGTGCCATGTCAAGTATCTCAGCAAATAACATGTAAGCTAGGTGCTGTTAGTCAATATAAAATGACATGTCAGTCGGAGTCACCTACCTAACATGACCTGTATGGCTAAACCTATAGCTCATAGACCAATTCCTACACACAAGTTGGAACCACCTATTGTGGTCTGTATGACAAGACTGTGCACCAAACTTGGATCCAAGGTGAGCATGCGGTGCGGGAGGTGAACACCACGTGAAGGATTGTGCCCTGCCCACGGGCGGGAGCACTAACACCAAGGTGCAGGATAATGAGCTCTAAATGCATATACGTATAACCATGCACAATGCAACCACCATTATCATAATGTGCTCACCTGAAGCTTACCTGGGCCTCCGCAGCATCAAGCAACAATATGCATATCAATACTAATGCATAAATGTAATGCAATTGACATGGCATTTAAAACGTAAATCCATTTAAAACATTTTTTCTGGGAAAATGTAAAGTATATATACGTATATAGAAAATCAAAAGTCTACTCACCTGGAGTCCGCGCTACAACTCCCTAACACAAACATCAAGGCGTCACGAACGATCGGTGCCTAAAACAATTATTAGACCACATCTCAGAATCCTTATCAATAGAACACGTAACTCACATAAAACACATCCCCAAGGACGTTAATGATTCGAGACCCATTGACCAAAAGTCAACCATCGATCAAAGATCGATGGTAAGGTCTACAACCCTATGTAACTCGATCTGAAAGATCCGTACCTCGGATTTCTAATCCGTAGCTTCCAAATATCCACATTATGCTTCTAAAATATCACACTAAAATTTCATTACGATCCAACAATTGGATCTCCATCAATTCCAAATTCAAATGGCGGTTAACGTTTTATTTTACGAACTTACAATTCCAATTCGGGAAGATCCGTACGTCGGATTCCCAATCTGTAAGTTCCCAATATCCTAAAATATTACGTACTATAACGTAACAAAGTTTGGTGACGATCCAACGACCGGATCGTCGATTGCTAAAACAATCAAGCGGCAGACCTTAATGGAACTAGGTTCACAATAATCAAATCACATCATTCGGATATCAATATAAGATCAAGATATCAATTTAGCATAAAATAGCATTGGCGGCCCACTGGCCACGCGTTGCCGTGGGTGGCAGTCGGCTGCCCTGACTCACTGAAAAAATCAACTAATTCTAAAAATTCTCAAACTTCACATAAATGAAGATCTCAGTGAGTGGAGCAACTTTCATAACTGTGACTAATGCCAATTTGGCCGGAAAAAAAAATCCCAATTTTACGAAAATCCGCCGGAACCCTAGATTTGGGTGTGTTTGATTCGACCTCCAAAACAGCTCCGCCGCCCTAAAACTCGTTTGGGCTTTGTTCCTAGGCTTAAGAGGATGCTATAAATGGTAGTGATTGGAGGAAATTGCTTCAGAAATGGTGGATCACCGTCGAACTACCGTCGCACCCACCGGTGTGATTCTCATGAAGTCGAGGCCAATATCTTCGATTTTTGGGTGAATATGGAGGAGATATTGATGCTAAGTTGTTTCTAGATTGCCCCGCACTGTGAAGTGCCGGAAAAACGCCGAAGATGGCATCGGAAATGACCGTAGGAACCGGATCTTTTGCCAGGTCACGTGGGTCGAAACGAATATGGGGTGGTTTGGCTGCCTTTCCTCTTCCCTCATTTCCCTCATTTCTCTCCTCTCCTATTGGTTCACTCCTCTCCTCCCCTTTTCCCATTGGGTACCCCGCCCCTTCTTTCTCTCCTTTATCTCTCATCTCCACCGCCCATCACTCTTTCCTTTTAATCCGGACCACACACGTGGCTTTCCAGATTTTTTCTTCAAAAATCTGGAGTTTTCTTGAACTCAATTAATTTACTAAAATGCCCCCACTTTAAACATTAATAACTCATTCGATATAACTCCAAATTGCGTTCTGTTTGCGCTTACGCGTCTATAGCGATGAGTACTACGTCAAGAAAATGAACCTTACGTGACACGACATGACAATCAACAAAAGTCAACACTTTACCTCGAAGGGTATTTTTGTAAATTCATTTATTAAAATTATATAAATTGTAAAATTGGGAACGAGTCATTACATACAATGTATTATAGGGGTGGGCTCTGAAAATCGAAGCTAAAAAAAATCGAATTGAATACCTAAACCCCAAAAAAAAAAAAAAAAACCAACCAACCAACCAAACCGATTGAAAATCGAACCAAACAAAGAACTATTGGTTCAAATTTGATTTTGGTGGTTCAAAAATCGAACCGATTGAGATATAAATTAAGATTTTATTTATTTATGTTGGGCATTCATTCTCCAAGCTCAATTCTAAATCAAGTATTAGCCTGATTTCAACCCAGGGCTAGGTAAACCCAACATAAGACCCAAATATGTTGAGAGCCTTATTCCCTATTTTTTTTTTTCTTCATTTTCTCTCTAATCTCTAGGTTAAAAGAAAGAAAAAAATACTGAACTGAGCCAAAAAAATAACAAATTGAAAAAATCGATTCGAACCGAACCGAACAAAACAAATTGTAAAAATCAAAACAAACCAAATCAAAAATTAATTTCAAATTGGTTTTCGGTTTTGACAGAATCGAACCAAATGAAACCAAACCCAAAGTCTTGTATTCCATTCCTCCTCCTCCAATATCGCTTGCATAAAGACGACCAAAAACGACGGCTGAAGCTTAAATACATCGTACACAAGGACAAGAACTACCTAACTTTAAATCATTTATTTTTCAACTACTTTTTTCTAGCTCCCTTGTGTTCATAATAACTTCACATATATGGAAGCAGAGAAAAAAAAATAAAAATAAAAATAAAAAAAACAAAAAAACAACCGACATGATTCTCAAATCACCAAGTCGGTAGCGTTCTACAATCCCAGAAACCTCAAGTAATGTTTAGTACAATTACCAAATAGCAAAACCGACACGATATAACCTACATTTACTTCACAGCTACAAGTATAAAAAGGATGTACCAGATTACAGTTTCACCCTTCAGAATATTTTATACGTTACCCACATAGTACAGGTTTTACAGCTTTTGCAGTTGCTTGCTTCACAAGACTTTGTCCAACAAAGGTTTTCTTGGAAGATTTTCGACCTTGGACTTCATGTTACTGATACTCTCGGTCAAGACGGAAGATTTAAGCTCGAGCTCCCTCAGGTGGGCTCTCGTTTCAGCGACTTGCTTCTTGGCATCGGCAACCTCCTTTTCTTTCAGCGCTAGAACCTCCAATTGCGATTCAAGTTCCTTCCTTGCTGATTCTATATCACGGTCGCAGTTTTCCTTTGCCGCTTCGAATGCTCGATGCTGAGTGACGAGTTCAATGGCTTCGGCACACTCGTTGATCAGAAACCGGAGCCAACCAACATCCATTCCTGAAGATTCTACATCCTTAAGCATAGATAACATTTCTTTGACTTTAGACTTTGTCAGCTGCTTAACCGAAGTTCGCTTCAACTCTTGGACTATATAACATACGCACTCGAGATAGTAAGAGCGCATGACAACTGATTCCAACTGACAGCTTGCGGCTATGTCACCATATTTTTGCATGATTGACTGGAGAATGGAAGAGAAACTTCCTTTCACACGGTATTTTCCCACAGAGACACTGGACTCAGAATTAACCGATCGTGTATCTTCATCATCACTATCTTCAAAAGCATGGAGAGTACCCGAGAAACTAAAGCCTGAGCCGTAAGCTGATCCCGTAGCGCCTTCTACATTGTTGACAGTATGATTTGAATCAACTCCTGGGGAATGAATATTTTCATTGTCTTCCCCATGACCTGGTGGTTCACTAGCGACGTAAGTACCATCGTTATCTCGAGGGTGTTTGGGATTTTCAGGCTGTCAGAGGGATAGATAGCATGAGAAAGGAGTCAAAGTGACAAAAAAACACAGAATTAGTAAAGCAATTGTGTACGAGAAGGGATAGAGAGAGAGCACACCATTGTGAGAATTCCCGATGGTGGCACTAACAGAGAGGACGGAACCTGCTCCTTGTTGAAGGTAGCATCTTTTACTTCAGCAGCCGGTGGAGAATAATATTTATGCTCACCATTTCCTATTTCAACCCTTTCCTTAATTTCATCAGGTACATTGTCAAGCTCTTCAGGGCGCTTTGGTCTGGAACCAGGCCTTTGTCTACCAAATATAGGATCATCAAGTGCGGAGCCTGCAATGAAAGCAGAGCATAAGTTAGGAAAAAGAAGCATGAATACGTCGCCATCCATGTGTATATGTGTATGGCAGGTGCAAGAGGACTGAATAAATAAATCCACGATCCGTCAGGTAGAAGAAGATTCACGCTCACCATTCTCTACTTGCACTATTTCTTTAGATGGAGAATCAGAGGGATAAATTACACCTCGACCAGTTACATTGTCAAGCTCTTCAGAGGGCTTTGGCTGAGATCCCTGCTTTCTTCTGCCGAATATAGGATCATCAAGGACAGAGCCTGCAGTTAAAACTCACCATAAATTAGGAAAAAGAAGTGTTATTACATCTGCACCCTTGAGTATAGCAGGGGAAAGAGGATATGTATAAGCACATTCACTATCGGTCAGGTGAGGGAGGATTTATGCTTACCGTTCTCTAATTTCACCTTTTCCTTAGACGGAGAAGACGGAGCATCTAAATGATAAATCACACTACGGTCAAACTCCTGAGGGCTGTTTGGTTGGGATCTCTCCTTTTTTCTGCCCAATATAGGAATATCAAGTAGTGAACCTGCCATTCAAACAGACCATTAAAAAAAGTGAACAGGGATTACAGTCCATGAGCATCACGTGCATGGCCAGTGCAAGAGGACTGAATAAATCCACACTCTGGTTTTTCCCTGAACAGCCACAAAAGAGCTTCGCTTGCCCAGGAGCTAATACAAACTCAAATGAAACAATTGGATTCCAGTGCAGAAACTCAGGCGAATTCGTAAGGCAGGGGTTAAAGTAAATTATGTTTATAGCATTGCAGGCTGGCTATGAATTGATGGCAGTCCTAGGACAGGGGAATGAAGTTCTGTTGGTTTTCCACACCATCAAGGATGGCAATGCCATGAAAGGTAAAATAAAGCGATGGTGAAAAAAGAAATATGTTAATTGGGAAGAGCATCTAATTGTTGTCAGACAAAAAACATTGTTTGACAGACGGAATCATTTGCAGCTTGCTACTCTATGTAGCTTTTCTTTGTTGCAGTTCAGGAAAGGAAAAATGTACATTTAACTTAACACACCCTATTGAGAAGTCACCACACGGAAATGGGGAAAAACCTGATTCTTTTTTGTCCCCACGAGGTTCGGCAGCAGCGGCTCTTTGGCGGTAGAATTCAGGGTCATGGAAAGGATTAGATGCTCTTTTCTCTTCAGCCCCCTTTTTTTTGTACCCAACATCTTTAAAACTGCTGCCAAAATCTTTGGGAAAAGAAAGAAGAAAAGAAAAAGAAAAATCTAAAATTCCAACCTATACTCAGAAAACAATTACAAGATAAGGCCCCTTGAAGAAGAAACATTCTCAGAACCAATAATTCAAGGGAAGAAAACAATCTCTGAACCAATAATTCACTACACCTTGCAAGGCCATGCTATTTTCTTATCAAGGAAGACAAGTAAGACACATCTGCACGGATGGATTTTGAATGAATGCCGCTAGGAAATCGAATTTGGCAGAACTATATGACTGAAAGCAAGCAACCAGTTATGTAGGCGCCAACTCCCAGTTCTTTCTCTTCTTTCATTTTTAGTTTAGTGACAATTGGCAATCACTTGCGCAAAACACAGACCAGATAATCCAACAAGTAATGATATGAGCAATAAGCAATGACATGAAATGTGTGCGAAAACAGGGCATTCACATCTCGTGAAAAACCAGTCAGAATTCATATTTTGCAGTTAAATGAAAGTATGGCTAAAGTGCTTTAATAGTTCCTGAACCAAGAGAACAATTAACACTAACCTGATTTCTTTTTCGTCAACTTCCGGCCTTTCCCTTCAGCAATCTTTCTCAAGCAATTTTCAGTGCATTCATGGTAGGGATTGCCTACGTTTACACATTCGGGGTGTACTCTTCCAATCAGAGACATCTCTCTACTGAGATCACCAACAACCCTGCAAACCACAATTCCATTAAACAATTTTGCATTTTTATCAATCCACAGAACAGAGGGTTCTCAAATTTAATTTTTCAAATTAACAAATTTTCCTCAAGAACTTGGGAATAATCAGCTGAGCATAAAACTGAAATCCAATCATTCACCTCAATTAAAAAAAGATTTTTTTTTTTCCAATAAAACCAAGGAAATTAACTCTCAGAAATTCTTACAACTTCAATAAATTTTCATTCGGTTGATGACAAAATATAGAAAAAGAATACCTAAAGTTGAACCTTTCACAATCAGGCAAATAAACAATCAAGCAAACAAGAATCAACATGCAGATAGCTAACATGCTAATTGCTATGTTTATTATTCATACGATAAGAAAACCCAAAAACTGAACCACAGCAGAAACTCAATCCCAATGGATTTTTCCACCTTTTCTCAGCAACCAACCAGAGTACGATTAATGAAAAGGAATCTTCAAAAACAAATACATGCACATATCACTCCCCAAACTTTTTTATCGCCACCCATAAGATCATTCATAAGCATAAAAAATTCAACCTTTTTAACATACCCCCGTGAACAAAATCATCAAAATCCCACCAAAACCACCAAAAACAAGAACCCAAAGAAAAAATTGAAGGGCCAGAGAGAGAGAAAGGACCTTGAATTCAATTGGGTTTTCTGTTTTTAATGCCGCGGGCGGTTCAACAGGATAAAAGGAGGCGATTTATGTGTGAAGAGCAGCAAGAAGGACAAGTTGGGGGAGCAGCACTCTTGTTTTGACCACGGCGATAGCTAATGAATTCTTTCCGCGGAGCAAATAAATAAATAAGTGGTAGAAGTTTCACAGCCCCCTTCCAATGTGAAAAGAATCCCATCTCAAAATTTAATCTTTATTTTTTCCACTCTCTGATTATTACGGGACAAATGCATATGTGAGGCGACCCACTGGCCCACTGCCACCATTTTCGCTCTTGAAGCTACTTTTGATGACGATCTGGCCGACGCTCTTGTGGATCCCACCCTAGTGACATTGGCCTACAATATTTGTGGAGGAAAAATGATGTGTTTAGATTTTTAAGTTTATGTAAAATCAACGGCAGAATTGACTGTTGAGATCCCAAAAACGAGAACTAATTTTTTCTAGTTTCGGGGGGGGCAAGGTTTTTTTTCTTCAAGAAATCGATTAAATTGATGAAAATTTGTGATTGCCAAACGTGGGGACACTTTTATAGACTCATCGTTTTTTGTATGCTTTAATTTATCTTGGTTATGCAGCACCTAGACTTGCTTCAAACTTTAGAGTAAAATTCAAATTTTAAGTTTTAAACTTATTCTTTCATATTTAAATTTTTTTAATAAATTTTTTTAAAACTTTAGCCGTTGAATTTTTTTAAGTTTCATATTTTTGTGAATTCATTGAATCTAACTAAGATCTAATATGATCAAGTCGAACGGTAAAAAAAGAAAGATTTAATGGTTCATATTCAAATTCAACAGCTAAAGTAATTAAAAAAAAGTTATTTATGTGTTTTATATTCTTTCATATTATTCCACGAGTTTCATGGTGTCGCTTTAGTAATTTTTCAATATTTATCGGAATCTAAATATTTTATGTTAAAATGTTCATAAAATTAAATTAGGATAATCTACCTAACTTGTTTTTCTACCGTTACTTTAAGAAAAAAATTAACCTAAATTCATTCTTTAATAATCTTAAATTAAAAATTTAACTAAGGGGTTCGACGAGAAAATTATTTATGAGTTAAAACCTAAAATTTTTAACTTAAGGATTGAGATGTGTAGAATCAGTTGAACAACTAATTTTCCATATTTCTTTTAAAATACTTGTCAACAATTTTGCATATTATACATCCACATCATATGTCGAGCTTGTGTATTATAATATTTTGCATTTTGCTCTGGAACATTCCTACCGGCCAAGTTTTTAAAATGTATATTTTCGTCTTTGATTTGGGAAAGTGATCATCTTCGGATTTCTTCTATCAAATTCATCAATTCGGACTTTTGAAATTTGATCCAACAGCTAAAAACAGAGACCCTCTTTAAATGTTATAATAACTTTAACCGTTGAATCAAATTTCAAGAGTCCGAATTGGTAAATTTAATAGAAGGAATCCAGATAGGATCCATTTCCTTTGATTTGATATACATATTCTTTTAGTGTTGAATGAGGAATTGATTAAAATATTTATATTATTTGGTACAATCATTATTTAACGGTTTATGTTAATATATGTATTTAATCAAAATTGCTATTTAACTATTGGGATGATGATAGCCAAATATTCTAAGGTCAAATTTGCGAAACTTATCTCAAGTTGCCCGTACGTCTTAGAACGGTGACAAAAGCATTTGTGTGTGCAATATATAATGAATTTGGGTAAATTTTTTAATAGAAGGTAATGAAGGTGGCACATCCAAACTAAAAGTAAAATTGGGTTCATAAATTGACAATTTTTAATTTGAGTAAGGTGTTTTTTTGCATCCCTAATAATTCAGGTCATGTATTGTGCGAAAATCCTATTAGATTTTGGTGATGTAAAATCAAAGATAAAAAATGACACCCCAAAAGGAAAATTCAATGACAGCTAAATTTTTTAAGTTGTGGTGGCCTTTTTTCTTGTATTATATATTTTGGCATACTCGTCATGTTTCACAATTTTGTCCGTGATACTGCCACATCACATATTCAACTTTGTATGATGTAATTTTTTGCATTTTGGTTCTTCAACTTTTGCTATTGACCAACCGTTCAAGATGTATGTGTATGTCCGTGTGGAATACAGGCCCGAAATTCGTCTCAAATTACTAGGTCATCTCATGGTGGTTAAGATCAACTCACATTAGCATTTGCCTATTTTTTTTGGTATAATTTGAGTACTCACTAGTTTATTTAAAACCCAAGAAAAATTAAATAACATGCTTATTAATTTTTTTTTTGTGAGCAAACGATATTATCTAAACTGAAGCGGTGGAGGAATGGGCTAAGCCTCACAATGGGCTAGCAATAATATGGTTCAAATTTATCTTTAGCGAGAATTGAACCTAAGACCTCTCACTTACAAGTGAAGAAGAATATCACTAGACCGTAGTACTAAGTGACACATGTCTATATTTTTTAAAACAATAAAACATGTGTTAAAATATCTTTAGGCAAAAAACAAAAAGTGAGTACATAAAATACTCATTAACGGGTACCTAAGTATTATTTTATTTCTTGTGATAAATTAGTCATGAGGCATCAACACATAAGTGATGTGTTGATTTATTTTATGGATTGCAATTCTTGCAGAGAATTAAAAAATAATTTTTTGTAGGAATTTATTAGTTATTTGGGGTTTATTTTAACTGAGGTATTTTTGGCTTTTCGTCGTTTGCTCTAGTATTTTTTTTTTTAAGAAATTTTTAGAAATGTCGCACGTATTTATACATTTTTTTAAATTTATTATATGAATTAAAATTTTAAATAATTTACCATATGAATTTTATGAAATAATTATTATATCATCTCACTCTAATTCTGTTAAATTTTTCATAAAAAAATTATTTTAGATTTTTGCCCTCATTTTACAAGTTTATTTATTTATTTATTTATTTATTTAAAGAGCTACTAGCATGTCACATCTCAATCTCGACTCCGCCGTAGCACGATATTATCCACTTTAGACCCCTGCCACATTCTCACGGTTTTGTTTTTGAGAACTCAAACGAGAACTTCCCAGTGGGTCACTCATCCTAGGAATGCTCTCGCCTGAACTCACTTAACTTAGGAGTTCTGATGGAATCTGAAGCCAGTGAGCTCCCAAAAGGCCTCGTGTTATATGGAGGTGGGCATGTACATATAAGGGACATCATCCCCTTTCCGTTGGTCGATATGGGATGTTACAATTCACCCCCCTTAGGAGCCCGACGTCCTCATCGGCACACTCGCACCATACGGCATAGTGGCTTTGATACCATTCTGTCACATTCCAATCTCGACTCCGTCGTAGCATGATATTGTCCGCTTTGGACCTCGACCACATGTTACAATCCACTCCCCTTAGGGGCCCGACATCCTCGTCGGCACACTCACACCATATGGCAGAGTAGCTCTGATACCATTTTGTCACATCCCAGTCTCGACTCCGCCGTAGCATGAAATTGTCCGCTTTGGGCCCCGATCACGCCCTCATGGTTTTGTTTCTGGGAACTCACACGAGAACTTTCCAGTGGGTCACCCATCCTAGGAATGCTCTTACCCGAACTCGCTTAACTTCAGAGTTCCGATGGAATCCGAAACCAGTGAGCTCCCAAAATGTCTCGTGCCATATAGAGGTGGGTATGTACATATATGGCACATCACCCCCTCTCCATTAGTCGATGTGGGATGTTATAATCCACCTCATTAGGGGCCCAATGTCCTCGTCGGCACACTCGCACTACACGGCAGAGTGGCTCTGATACCATTATGTCACATCACATACAGGCTCTGTCGTAGCACGATATTGTCCGTTTTGGGCCACACCCTCATATTTTTGTTTCTGGGAACTCACGAGCAACTTCCTAGTGGGTCACCCATCATAGGATTGATCTAGCCCAAACTCGCTTAACTTCGGAGTTCCGATGGAATCCAAAGTCAGTGAGTTCCCAAAATACCTCATGCTATATGGAGGTGGGCATGTACATATAAGGCACATCACCCTCTCTTCTTTGGTCAGTGTAAGATGTTACACAACCCATCCTATTGTCTTCGTTATCCACCCACAAGATAATCTCACCCATTACAAAAAGTTAAAAAACTGAAATGTTACCTACATTATTTCCAAAATAACTTCTAATATATATCTGAATTTCATAAACTTATTTATCAGAAAAAAGAATATAAACAAATTATATATAAAACTAAAATTAAGGACATGGTCGTGATAGAATTTCATCTGCTTCATCTAATATAAGAAGAAAAAAAACAATTGATTATTTGATCGATGGGAAACATAAGAGCTCAGGTACCGTTTGGTACGTGAGATGGGACAGAACAGAGTGAGACGAGATGTTCCGTCCCATGTTTGGTGTGCCTAAAACGGGTGGAACGCGCTGTTCCACGGGATGAGTTTTGAGTGAATTTTCGTTCCGCCTCACCCCCTAGAACGACTCGTTCCACATCCGTGTAACACAAAATTATAACCTCTCTGTCTCCTTCTTCTTCCTCCTTGTTTCCATCCGAGGGCATCTTTGCTCCCTCTCCATTCCGTCTCGTCTTGTCCCGTCCCATCTCATTTTGTTCCGTCTCGTCCCGTCTGCATACCAAACGATACCTCACCGCCTTTCCTTCCAGAAATATCCATTTTAATGGTTTCATCCCGTCAATCTTTTCAGTAATTTCCATAGGTTCGGTAAAGGAAAGGATACCATAATTTTACATCTCATACTTTTTTCGAGAGACATAATACAAATTAAAGAACACCGCATAAAAAATAAAAAAAACAACTTATTATTATAAAATATCTTTTAAGGTTTTTATTAGTCATTTTACAAATGGGTAAACTTGTAATTAACAATTTCATTAAAAATTGGTGCGAAGATAAGACATTGGAATGAGAATAACAACACGTTTTATTGGTTAATTTTATACAAATATATATATGTACAATAGATTGGGTGATAAATTGGTTTTCAACTTTTTAATTCATTTTTTTACAAGTTATCTACTTATCTTTTGGTACAAAAACATGTCACGTTTGTTTTCTAAACTTGCGGTGGACTACTAAAATGGTACATAAGGCTCAGTAACATAGAGTTTAACTTATTACAAGTTTTGAGATTCAACGCGGTCAATCATGTACATAAAAAAAAAAAGAGTTAAAATCTCTGAAATAAGCTTCAAATGTCCAAAATAATTTTGGAGGAGATCAGAGTTAAGAGTGCTTGCATTTCATTTATTTTATATAAGTTGGGCATAATATAGGCATACAAGTTATGTAGCCGTTTCGGCAAATTTGTAGTTCTCTTTTTCGTTTCAAAGAATAAAGTATTATTCATGATTATATTCTGTTCGTTCATCACATACTATGTTTTTCAACTACTTTTGCATTGAATGTGAAAGGAAAATAAGATTGATGTTAGGTCAAATTGCGTCGATCATCCTGTGGTCATTAGAACTCAATTTAGTGTAAATGCGATATAAATTATGGAAAATGATCATCGTCAGATCCTTTTTCTGGGGATCCTCGTCAGATCCTTTTTCTAGGGATCCTGTGATCGTAACCGTTCATCGTACATCGTGTGGTCAGTTTTTGTTAGGTATTATTTATATTTAATTTTAAATTTTAAATTAAATTATTTCTGACCGCACGATGTATGATGAACGGTCACGATCACGAGATCCTCAAGAAAATGATCCGGTGAGGATCCTTTTCCAGAAATTATTATACATCACCTAGTCTAGAAGCTCAATCTAATTAGTTTTATCTTCTAAACTATCTAGCTCTCCTTTAGACCAACTCCAATTCATGGCCTAAAACCTATAATTTCCCTTCTATTCCCCCCAATCCATTCCAACCCTAGTTCTAATTTGGAGTTAAAACCTAAAACCTAAAAAAATGCTAGATTTTGGCCAGGATTTGAGTTTGGGTTAGTGGGCTGGCCCACGTTTGCTTGTGGACGCGCTAGCAAAAAGGAAAGCACTCGTCGCTTAACGCGCCTCACGCCTCAAACGCGCTAAAACTTTAAAGCCCAGATGTCCCACCCATGTGGGTGTTGTCAACCTTGTCGCTGAGCCCAACGACTCTTTCTTCATCTATGGCATGGATTAATTAGATCCAATGGCTTTTTCTGCAGCCCCACTCATTTTTTTTTTAGTTTTATATTTATAAATTCATTGAATCCAACGGCTGAGATCTAATATGATTAAATTCAATGATAAAAACGGTCCAAATTTAAATCTAATGGCTAAAATAAGATCTAATATACATCTCTATCATGTATTTCATATTCTTCTATAGTGTTTTATGAGTTTCATTGTGTCGGTTTTATGATTTTTCAATTTTTATCGGAATTTAAATATTTTTATTTTAAAATATTCATAAAATTAAATTATGATAGTCTACATAATTTCATTTTTAAAAAAGTTAATTTAAAAAAAAAAACCTAAATTCATTCTTTAATTATCTTGGGCTAAAATTTTAGGTCAGAAGAGTTGGAGTATAAAAACTGTTTTTAGATTTAAACCTAAATTTTCTACACTACAAATTTTAAGTTTTGGATCAAGAATTAGAGATGGTCGTAGAAGCTCAAGTTTTTCACATTTTTTTTCACATATATGTCTCTCCTTCAATTAATTTGCAGTAAAATCATCATTTCGCCACCTTTTTGAAATGGTGGGGTTATGTGGTTATAAAACTTTTAATTTTTGTACTTGCATCTTAATGTCTAATCTTTATGACAAGTAGAGTATGGACAGCTATACTTGGTGAGAAATAAATAATAAGGTCCCAATTGACTTCTCCAACACCGTTACACCTCATCACTTGTCTACCAAAAAATAGAAAATGAACTTGTTTGGTAAGTCCTTTTAAACGAATGAAATCATTTTTAGATAAATGTTTTTAGACCAAATTTTAATAAAAATAAAAGTTAATTTTGAAAAAACATTTGAAGTGTCTTCAGTAAAAAGCACTTCTTATGTGCTTTTTGTTTAAAGCACTTTAAGTATTTTTAAAATAAATAAAAAAATATTTTCTTTAAAACGATTTCAATCATTTAAAAAAAACTTGCTAAACCAAGCCGAAATCAGTGCATGCATGTTACACATCATTGTCATTGTTTTTTGTTATTTTATTTATTTTGATTTACTTGAATAATTTAGAAACCTTTCCTGGCTTGTTTACCAACCGAGGTTGGAATGAAATGAAAGGGAATCATTCCCGTTTGAAAGGATTCCAGAGTTTACTTAACATTTTGGGAATGAAAACATGGTGGGGTCCTCTAGAAAATAGGAATTCAATTCCAAAATGTGGAGGAATTGGATTACTAAGATGGAGGTGGTAATCCCACTCCGGATGAAAACCTCCATCCAGAATCATACTTTCCTACCCAAATACCCTTAAAATACTTCAGCACCCATCCCTCCATTTGTTTCTCTCTCTCGTTGACTCCCTTACAACTTCAGCACCCGGACCCCTCCATTTGCACCTGCACTGTACTGAATTAAACTTTGAAGCTGCCGTCAGAAGCTCTACGCTTGCACCATTGCAGGAATCCGAGGTTCTGACAAACTATTTCTGAATCTAACGTTCTAACCCACACCGAGATTTCCCTAAAAGTTAACCTGCACCGACGAATGAGCAGGAAACAGAGAGAGGAAGGAGAAGATGAAAAAAGGGGAAAAAATCAAAGGAAGGAGGAGATGAAAAAAAAGGAAAAAAAGCAAAGGAAGGACGTCAGAGAGAGGAAGGATGAAGGAGCAGGAAACAGAGAAAGGGAAGAGGAGATGAAAATGGGGAAAAAAATAAAGGGAAGGAGGAGATGAAAAAAAAGGGAAAACAATCAAAGGAAGGACGTCAGAGAGAGGAAGGAGATGAATAAAGGAAAAAGAATCGAAGAAGGAAATGCGGTTGTAGTGTTCTACAACCATAGATAAATCACTTTTTTTTTATTTACTAGTATATTACATAAATTTGTATTAAAAGAAATAAGCATAAAATATTTGATCTGTGACATGAACATTTTAGTAATTGTAATGTTTTATACTCCGATTATGTTGAATTAGTAAACAGTTTTATGGATTCACTACCATTTCTATTCCGATTCTAGACCATTTTAGTAAACAGCTTTTATAGAAATCTGGATTCTGATTCTCCTCAATCCAATTCCTCCTCAATTCAATTTATCCTCAATCCAAATTTTGATTACAGTTACGTAAACGTGCCATCAATTCTCAGCTGCCTGTTTGAGACACATCCCAATGAAGCTTGTTCTTGTCGCAAACGTGTAGACCTTAATTGAAAAACAAAAAACTCCCACGACGAAAATCCACATTGAACTCAAAAAAATTTCTTTGAGTATCGAGACCTAAATTTCCTATACTTGTTGCATTTTGCTTAAATTATTAACTTCCCAGTTCATATTTGACTTTCTCGCACTAATAGAGGTGAGTTTCATTCTTATTTAATTGTGAATTGTCATGGAAAATAAAGGTTTTTCCAATCTATTGTGTCTTGGAACCACGACAAGTAGTCCAATGAAAATACGAAAGAATTTCAAGTCAGGTATGTTCTTTAGTCTTGGGTTCGAGGCATAAAACTAGCCAAAACACAGATGATTCTCTGGTTAAAAGCTCTAAGGGCGTGTTAGTTTGCACTCACTAAACCTCACTGGACTGGACTAGCTTAACTAAGAATATTAAGCCGTGTTTGGTGTAAGCCAGGACTGAGTTTAATGGAACTAGCTCGAACTCGTTCCGACTAAACTCTTCGCTAGCTGAGCTTAGTGAGGCCGGGCAAAAAGGATGGGATTGCTAAGACCATCGCTTCGCTTCATCATCGTGATGATGTTTTGACTTCCTCAGTCGTCTTCCTCTTCGTCTTCCACGGATCCCCAACCGCTACCATTAAGCTTTTCTTCTTTCTCGGCCTGCAATCAACCGATTCTGTAGCTCCAGCTCTTGCACACGCCCTACCCGCAGCTCCAGATCCCGTGCCACCGATCGTCGCATCCTCCTCGAGGTCGCCAAGTGCTCTGCCAAGAGGATGTGTCTGCAAGTTTGTTGTCGATTTGCAGATCCGACAATCCGAACCTTTGCAAATTGAAAAAAAAAATTGGGATTTTTCTGGGTTTGATATGAAGAGAAAGTAAATTAAATGAAGAGAAATATGGGTTTTAATTGAAGAGAAAGCAAATGAAAAGAAGAGAAAGTTTTTGGGTTTGATTATTGGTGGAAGCAAATCTGGGCTTGCGAAGAAGAAAATGCAAACCAGAGAAGAAAGGTAGAGGGACTGGGGAGAGAGAATCAAATAAAAAAAGTGTGTATTAGTAAAATAAAATATTAATAAAATGAATAAAAAATGACAAAAAAAAGTATTTTAGCTCTAAAATAATTTAGTCCGTGATTTAGTCCAACACTATACCAAACGCTTTATTATTCTTATACTACTTAGTCCATGCCAAGCCAATCCAGCTTAGTCCCTGAAGTTAGTCTAGTCCGAGATAATACGGTGCAACAAACGCATCCTAAAAGGACATGTGCTATTTTACTTGTATTTATATATTTCGACTGATCAAAATCATGATTCGTTTAATTAAACGAGTTAAAATAATTCCTTTATGAAGTTTGTACAAATGAGGGGATCATCTTTCCACTTGTAAAACTTTCATGGAGGGAGTTTGGTAAAATAAGGATAATCTCCGTATATCATGGAAAATATTCAACGGCGGCTTGTTTAGTTTACAATTTTATTTTTTATTTATAAAAAAAAAAGTGTAGACGCATGTTTTTTTTTGTTTGGATAGAGTATATGCATGTTTTATATTCTCTTGATGTATAGTCCAAAAAGTACCATATTAAGTTTATTACATGAATTCACGTAGCTCATTTGCCTTTGAATGCACTTGTGTTAAAAAAAGTCTCTTAACACGCACAAACTGTGTTATTAAAATCAACATGTTGCTTAGCGAAAGAGTATCAACTTGTTAGCGTTTTAATTGCATTCAGTTAAAACAATCTTAACGAACTGTTTGCCTGAAGAGAGTTTAGAGAAAGAGTATTTGTGGTGTGACATTGTTGGATATGCTGCCAACAAACAAGGAATGTGCTAGTTTGAGTGTATGTTGCACCTCTTTTAACTTCTAAATCAAACGATGTGATATGAGTGAGTCGTCGTCTCAATTAAGTTATTTTCCATGCATCAAGTACTAAGGATTTTTCATTTTTGTAATTGTTTACTGCAGAAATCAGTAAAAACTTAAGAAAATACACTTGAAATGGTAAGGATCAGAGTAGATCTTTGAAAACGAGAGAGCATTGATTTGATAGAACAATCACCTCGTCAATAGTTGAATGAGTTAAAGGTCATTTCTTCTGAGCCATATGGTGCGACTGTGAGCAATTTAGACTTTTTGTCCTGCCCAACTCAGTGTTGATCGCTACATATTCGATCGTCAATGACATACAAACGATCGTAAGAAAGCACGTCGCATAGAACCTTGTTGCTGATGTGATCATCGAGACACTGATATTTCTAGAAGCAGTAAGCTCCTTTGGGTTGGATATTGAGTAGTTGGGAGTTTAGTTCATCCGACAAACGAATCCCATTTTGTTTAAGATACGCGTGGGTAGGAATAGGCAATAGTTATGGTAATACAAAACAACATATTTTTGACTCGATGAAAACCTTAATTTATATGTCTCACTGACCATATCAAACATTTATAAGGTTTACCTTTTTGAATGAATTTTAATGGCGCGTTTAAGTAACCGTAATGAAAATATGATGAATTGAATTGAGGAGGAGTTGGAATGAGAAGAAGTCAGAATCAGATTCTTGTTGAAGCTGTTTACTTAAATGTTCTGGAATCAGAATAGAAATGACACTAATTCCATACAGCTTTTTACTAATTCAGCAAAATCGGAATATAAACCAGTATGATTACTAAAATGCCCTTGTCCCAAATCAAATATTTTATATTTTTTTAATAAAATTTGATATAATATATAATAGTAAGAAAAAAAAATTAAATTGCTTTTTTATTTCATAGACACACTAAAATGCTTTTGTTTATTTTATTTTTATAAATTTAAGTATTTACTTTAATATTTAAATTTTTTCGCTCAAGTTGTAGTTTCTTCTTTTCGGCATATGCATGGAGTTGTGCATAATGTGAATGAGGAAATAACAAAAAAAGTAACGAGTTGTGCAAAATTAAACTTGGGTTAATGAGTTTATAAAGGATAGTTTTGGAAATAAAAAAAAAATAAGTGAGGGCATAAAAGGAACAAAAGGGTCATTCCGATTGCTCAAACAATTAGGAATTGGGCCCCACTACTTTTTTTTATTCCTCAATGTTTAGGTCATCTCCAACTGAAAGGTCTAGAGGGCCAGAGGGCCGAAAATAGCCCGAAAATCGTTTCCAACCGAGGGCTAGGCTAGAGGGCTTGTGGGCCCCACAGAATCTGAAAGGGCCAAATGGCTGGCCAGAAATTTAAGAATTGTTGTCGGATATAACCGACAACATTGTTATTAATCCTGTCGGTTATATCTAACAAGAATTCGTAAACAAATTTTTGAATCCAACGGCTAGTTGACGTCAGCTAGTCGTTGCTAGTTGATGCCAGTTACCATTAATAATTTTCAAATGGCCTCGTCTAGATATTAAATTTAAGTTGTTGTAGTTTTTAAAATTTAAGTTAATGTTGTTTTTAAATTTAATTTGTCGTTTTTAAATATAAGTTGTAGTTTTTAAATATAAGTTGTAGTTTTTAAATTTAAGTTGTTATTTTTTTTTAAATTTAAGTTGTTGTTTTTAAATTTAAGTTGTTATAGTTTTTAAATTGAAATAATAAATTATGTTTGATCTTATGACCCTTTGGCCCTCGGTTGGAGACGATTTTTTGTGACAAGGCTAAAACGAGCACTATGGCCCTTTGGCCCTTAGTTGGAGATAGAAGCAAATATGACCATGTACTGTTCATTAAAATATTAATTTCTTGGAGGACCAGAGGGCTAAAACGAACCCTCTGGCCATCCTTCGATTGGTGATGGCCTTAGTAAACACCGAAGTACTTCGTTATCGGAATTCAATTCTACATTTTCATTCCGATTATGGATACGTAAACACGCCCTAAATGTTTGATGAACCTTTAAGTCGCTTTTAATATTTAAAATCGAATTAGGATGTCTTCATGATGATTTCATCTTCTACTATTCTACTTTTAACTTGCACAAATTCTAAAATTAGTATACATTTCTTTCTTACACATGCATCGAATCTAAATAATTGTTCAATCAGACACCGGACAAACCCAAGCATTCAACACAATCCGCAAGAAACAAACATGAATTTTTCTTAAAAATCATCTAATCAGATTAGTAACAAACTTTAAGTATTCCTGAATTACTAATTGCTTCTTGACTTTGAGATAGCTTTCTTGCGTCAGTCAATGTGTCATTTGGCATTCATAACCACTTATTTAAATTTCATGGGTAAACGGATATAT
>JADOBS010303653.1:0-21553 GCA_015708375.1 Cydonia oblonga | reverse complement strand
AACATGCTACAAATCTGGAGAAACAAATTCAAGACAAAGAAGATAAGGAAAGAGCAAGAAACATGGAACATTAGCTAAAAAGAAGGAACATTATCCAAACCTTATCTTATCTTGTCCTAACCTTATCCAAAACCTTATCCAAACCTTTTGTTCTACCTTAATTCCAGTTGCAAAAGGAGTCCTTATCCTATTCTAAACACTTCCCATTTGATTTTAGGAATCCTAATCCATTTAAACACCCTAATTCTTCTTCTCCTTGGTTTCTACCAAACCCTAGCAAATTTATATGTGTTTATGCCTCAGGTTTCAGCGGCTTTTTTAGAGAAATTCGGAGAGAGGCATTCATAGAAGAAATTGAGAGATTTTTAGAGAGAAAATTGTGTTGTGCCGCACCTGCAAAGAGGAGAGAAGGAGGGCCGAACTTGTAACCATCCATTGGAGTGCTAGGGAGATTTATGAGTTCTTTTTATCCTTTATTTTAGTTTCGATGTTTACTTTAGATTGCTTTTTAACTATGATAAACATATGTAACTAAATTTCGTTTTAGTTAGAGCAGAATTCGAAGCCATGGACATATGTTTGACATGAATTGATTTCCTCCAGTTATTGTTTCATAAAACATGAATGTGATTTACTTATTTGTTTGATTGATAACTTATTCTTGTATGTTTATTAAGGACGCCTACTTGGTATGCATGCAGAGACTTGATGCTAGAATATAAGGGAATTTCATCTAATCGTTATGAACTTATATTTACAAGTAGTGAAAGTCACTAGTTAGGATTGTGTTAAGTAAATTCGTGGCAGGAGTATCATGCAGTTCATAGTTACGAATGTCTTGTCAATGCTTATGATTTTCATAGAACTTAATGATCTTTGATATGTATCTTTATTATGCAGCTCATATAGGGAACTTGATAAGAATAATTTGGTTGCGTCGTTGAGTCCAATTCAATGAATTTAGGAAAATCTGAGAATTAATTAGTGCATTCACAATTAATTTGGGGCATTGTCATTCATGGTTTATAGGAATAATAACTAGAAATAGATTTGTGTTGCATATGTGTCATGTGTAGAGAAAGACCCTCTAGCTAGCCTTTCACCCAATTTTCATCCAAATTCACTTAGTTTCTGCAAGTTATTTGTTTTAGTCAATTTTCATCCAAACATATCCCCCTTTATTGTTTTGAGTCAATTTAACTTAAGTTTTGTGTTATTTGAGTCAGTTTAGTCAGTTTTGAGTCATTAGAGTCTAGTTTTGTGTTTTTGAGTTAAATTAGTGTAGTTAGCATCCCTTCTAATCCTCGACCTAGAACGATCCCTACTTACACATACTACAACTATCTAAAAAGGGTTTAATTTGTGTGTTAGTTTACATCACATCATCTCTCCCTCTCAGCCAATTGCGAAAAGCTCCGAAGCCTCGCAGGACATTTTGAGCTTGGAGTATGATTCCACCACTTTCAAATGTTATGATACTTCCTTTGCAGGCTTCATCCCTTTTGCCAAGAAAAATTTCTGCCTGCCATATCTTTATGCTGACACAACCTAAAAACACATGTACTTCCTCCTCTATTGGTTGAATAAACATATTTTCCCCAATAAGGCCAATAGAGTAAAGCCGGAGTGGATCCATTTGGTGAAAGCGTTGTACTCTTATGACGATGTGGCCATATGACCCTTTATCTTAGCACACCTCTATCATCTTCTATAAGAGATGACCAAAGGATTGCCTTTCGAGACTAATCTCAACAGAGCGACTTGGATGGTTTAGATTTGGCTCTAGCAGTAGTTCCCCAAATTTTAGGCTCTAAACCTGGAATTTCCTGAGGGAGTAGCTCCTGCCCATATTCTGGCAACAGCTCTAGCTACTAGCTACTCAACCTGGAGTAGGGTACCTCCGTGCTTAGGAGGTATCCTTAGTTCTCATACAATCTTTTCCAAGATTTATTCGAGGTAGATGCCAGCAGATTCTGCAAGGAAAAATTCATCAGCTGCATCTAGCAAAGAGATTTAGCTTGGGGAATGAGGAATGACCAAGCTGGCTGTAAATGTAGGTTGGAGGTCTACCGCCTTAACTTCTGTGGTAGACAATTGGGATTTAGGCAGACTATTCCATTTATTTTCTTTGATTCAGTCTAGTGTGGAACCTCTTATCTTCTCTAATCTCCTTCTGAGACCACGTTTTGGGCAAGCAGGCATAGCCTAGAAGTGATGAGTAAAATTCCCCACAAACCCACCATCCTCAATTTTGAGTGTACTGCTCTATTTACCACTTGGTGGGAAGCGAAGTGGTCCAACAAATATGGTAGAGACATCAGAGAAGCTCATGATAGACTCTTCAAGCAAGTTTTCTTCGAGTCTCTCCCCAAAAATGAAGAACTTGAGAGCTAGAAGGAGGTTATCAATGAGAAAAACTGACTCATGTTGATAGGTAACTTATCTTTCTACTCATTTCCTTCAATTATATGATCTTTATCAATGTTGATCTTGTTTTCCTGATCTTAAAGCCCAAGGAAATCCTGACGAAACAGTCATCGGGCAAGAAAAAGAAGAAGCTACTGATGCCCTAGTCTTACAAGAAGCCGCCGCTAAAGCTACTAGGCAAGGGGCAGGCCCAAACTAAGCTCTTAGAGAAGCTAAAACCATCATTGAGATGTTTAGTGAATCTGAGACAAAGGCTAGACCTTAGGCAGAAACCATGACATCTCATCGAGCTAATCCCAAGGTTGTTGAGTCATATGATTCAGAGCTCGATGAGAGGTCCAAGGCAAGGCATGATGCCTTGCCCCAATAGCTACTTCAACCAGTAAAAAAAACTAGGTCCCAAACATTTCAAACCTCTCAATCTTTTGTTCCTCTTCCAGTTGAAGCGGGCAAAAAAAAAAAATAGAAGTCTACCAGTAAGCACTCCATCCTTAAATTTTCCCATCTGCTCACTTCTCATAGATATCAAACTTATTGATTTTTTTCCTTATGATTAGGACATATTACTAGTAAGAAGCTTGACTTATCTCCTAAGGAGGTGAAGGCTAGCGAAGAGGGGCAGCAAAGTGCAAGGAATTTCTGTCCATAATTTAGGATGAATTGAAGGTAGGCTCTTTTTGAACACTTAATATCTATTCTCTTTTCAAAATTTAACCCTTCCGCATTAACTCCAATTGGTTATTGCAAAGCAAGCTTCCAAGGCAGAAGCCAGACCTATGCATGCTTCTCATTATCAGGCCAAGCCTTTAGAGGTATATTTTTTTTCTTCTCAAAGCTTATTACTTTTCAAATTCTCACGATCCAATTTCTAACCTGATTTCTGCTATTTTTAGGCAAGGAAAAGCATTTTGGCACTTGCAACTGATGTGTTAAAAAACTAACGCACAAACTTAAACCCTATTAAGATAGTTGTAGTATATGAAAGTAGGGATCTTTCTAGGCCGGGGATTAACTAGGGCTAGTAATCTACACAAATATGACTCAAAAACACAAAACTAAACTTAAAAACACTTAACTAGAAACTAAGATAGAAAACTAAACTTAAACAACTCAAAACAGCACAAAACTAGCAATTAGACTCAAAACAGACTCTAGGGAGTTATTTGGACGAATTTTAGACTGGTAAGACTTAAAACACTAAATTGGACAGATTTAAACACGTTTCTACCTAATCTAACACACTTAACTAAAGAGGGGGGGGGATTGATTTGGACGAAATTAATTAAACTAAACAGATTGCATAAACTAAACAAGTTAGATATGAAATTGGGTGATTTAAACAGGTAAAGGGCTAGCTAGAAGATTCTTCTCTACACATGATACATATGCATACAAATCGATTTCCAATTATTATTACCATAAACGATGAATGACAATGCCCCAAATTAATTGTGAATGCACTAATTAACTCTTAGATTTTCCTAAGTTCATTGAATTGGACTCAGCGACGCAACCAAATTATTCTTATCAAGTTCCCTATATGAACTGCATGATAGAGATACATATTAAAGATCATTAAGTTCTATGAAAATCATAAGCATTGACACGACATTCGTAACTATAAACTGCATGATACTCCTGCCAAGAATTTACTTAGCACAATCGTGACTCGTGACTTTTACTACTTGTAAATATAAGTTCATAATGATTAGGTGAAATTCCCTTATATTGTAGCAACAAATCCCTGCATGCAAACCAAGTATGCATCCTTAATCAACACACAAGAACAAGTTATCAATCAAATAGATAAGTAAATTGCATTCACGATTTATGAAACAATAACTGGATGTAATCAATTCATACAAAACATACGTTCAAGGCTTCAAATTCACCTCTAAATAAAACAAATTTAGTTCCACATGTTTGCAATTAGACAAAAACAATCGAAATCAAACATTGATCTAAAATTAAAGATAGAAAGAACCCAAAAACGTTCCAGCACTCCAATGGCAGATTGCACAATCCCTTGGATGCAGGTGCACAACACAAATTCCTTCTTTCCTTCCTTGCAAAGATGTGGCACACTTGTGTTTACTCTCTCTGAAAATATCTCTCTCAAACTCCCTCTAAAAAGAACCCCTTTTGGTATGGCAGATTTAAGTTTATATGGGCTATGATTTTCAGCACCAATCCTTGAAGAACAAGGATAGGGCATGGCACAGAATTTGTAAAGGAAAACAATTAAAACTTGGAAGATTCCAAGGGGAATAAGGACTAAGGTGCGGCAATAATATAGGCTTCTAGAAGTAATGTGTTTGTTGCTGGTAGGATAAAACATGCGGCACCTTTGTAAGAAAAGGGTGTGGCTTCTAGAACCATGTTTTTAGGTGTCCTAATTTGAAAATGATTCCCCCTTGCAACTGGAATTAAGGTAGGATAAGATTACGGTAGGATAAGATAAGATAAGATTAGTTTGGATAATGTTTTGGATAAGATAAGGTTGGATAAGGTTTTGGATAATGTTCCTTATTTTTAGCTGATTCCTTATCATCTTTGTCTTGAATTAATTTCTCCATATCTTTAGCACATTCCTAGCCTCTCTTGAACTTCAAAAACGTCCATCCACCTTGCTCCATGCACATGTTATCCATTCCAGGCCCAAAACTGCTCTAAAATGCTCTAAATTGCACTTTCTTGCCAACTTTTCCATTTGGACCTACAAACACACGAAAATAGCTTAAATCACTATAATAAGTAGAAACTAACTAACTAAATGCAAAGAAACAAGCTAATTAAGTGGTATAAATATGCTTCTATCAACAACTCAGCAATCACCTACTCCATCCCCCTTTTTGGTTCCTCCAGCCATAGCAGTGACTCCCACATCTCAATTTAACTCTACAATTTGAGAATGGTTTCATTTTGTAGAAGATGATAGCACCTCTGTAATTTTTCTTCTTTGAGGTACTTTTTTGCTTTAAGATATTTTTCTTGATTTGAACCTGATGTTTCAAGCTTTTTGTCTCTGCCAGTCTTCACCTCTTCCAGAAGCTGCTAAGTCTCCTACACCACCAGCTGGAACCAATAGTCCTTGAGATACCAGCTGTCTCAAGGGTGACTAGTTCTAGGGCCTCCCTGCTCTATCTTCAGCAAACCATCTATCTCTTCCCAAAGCAACTGCATCATAAATCCTTCCTACCATAGCTCAAGGCTCAACTAAGGTATACTTAACTCGACAACTTGTCTTTTCCCCATTTCAGCTTAAGGTTAGCCTTCTAACTTATTTCTTTTACATCTGATGGGCCTTTAGTAAGGGTTTGGGCAAGCATTCTCAGCTCGTTGTGAGCAAAGTGACCTCTCCTCGACCTAATTGGGCTACTGAAGCTTAAGGAATTCCAATCCCTAGGCCTAGGAAGGAGGTTGCTAATGGATCTTCGTCTTCCTCTATTGTTGCTTTTGATGATATTGCCATTATTGCTGCTACTTCAGGTGGTGCTGACGTTATGCCCTCACTGTTGGCTTTTCTCCTAGCCATAACTTCATTGCTTGAACTAGTTAGGGTGTTCGGGCAAATTAAGACTTGGCTGAGGTCACCAAGATGCCCTTTTTGAGCCTCAACACATTCATGATCAGCGTAGGATTTTCAGAGAGTAGAAGCAGATGGACTTTTCTGCCTCCTTCAGTCTTAACGCACTTCAAGATGCTAAGAAAGCTCTAACTGAGCTGTATCAGTTCAAGAAAATGACCATGGTGCAGTATGAGTCATTCTTCTCTTTCTTTGAGAATCTGAGGGTGGAAGAATCAGAAGCTCAACTAGCCAATATCAACATAGTTTTAGAAGAGCTAAGTCACATTTTCACTATAATACAGACTTATTACTATAGCTGCTCTGGCTAAGGATGTAAATCTGTGAAACATTTTGTAGCTATTAGCTTCTGTACTTTCACAATTATTAAATAAAAAGATTTTCCATTATTTTGCTACTTTGCTTATTTACAATTGCTTGTCATTTTACCCAAAAAGCAACTTCTTTAAATATACAAGGAATTTCTAGAAAACCACTCTAAGTATCAAACTTCATCAATATAACAGTCTTTAGGATCCCAAAGAGTTTGGTGATACTTTTTTAGGAACTTAGCATTGATTGGATGTTTCTGTGGACCTCTTTTTACATTTGCCAAGTAATATGCCCCTTTATCTAATACTTTTAGGACTGTAAATGGGCCTTCCCAAGTAGGACTTCACTTCCTAAACCTTCTAACTTGGGCTTCCAAAGGTAGAACTGATTTCCATACCAACTCTCATTCTTCAAAAAACTTTAATTTTACCTTTTTATTGTAAGTTCAGGCAATAGCTCTTTTTCCTTCTTAGATCTTATTTAGAGCCTCAATGTGGGTGACATCTAAATCTTCTATCCCTTAACACATGGCTTGCATAAACTCATCATTGTGTAGACCGAATTGGTTTTGTATTCTTAAAGAACTTACATTAATTTCCATAGGAAGCATTGCATCTTCCCCCGAATGTTAATGCATAAAGAGTAGTTCCAGTTCCTGCCCTTTTTGAAGCTTTGTAAGCCTAAAAAGTATCTCCCAACTTCTCATGCCATATTTCTGGGCAGTCTACCACCATTCTCTTGATGATACTAAACAAAATTTTGTTGCTGGCATCTGCTTGACCATTGGACTAGGGTAATATGGATTGGAATGGATCATTCTTATCTTGAAATTTTATGCAAACTCTTCTACATATTTTGAAACAAATGATGGTGTCCTTTATTTGTGACAATGACTTCATGCACCCTATACCTAAGTAGGATCTTGGTCTTAATAAATCTCTTAACAGTAGCTGAGTTGATAGTTTTCACAGCTGAAGCCTCACCCATTTGGTAAAGTAATCAGTTGCCACAATTATAAAGATGTGTCATTTGCTGGAAGCTGGATATATTTGCCCGATGAAGTCTATAGCCCACCCTCTAAATGGCCATGGCTTTACAATCAGATTTAGAGGTACTGATGAAGTGTGTTGCAAAGGACCATGCCTCTGGCATTCTTCACATCCTCTAGCATAAGCCTTATAGTCTTTCTACATATTAAGTCATAAGTAACCATATATTCTTAGAAGCATCTCATTTTTGTTCCTGCTTAGTGAGCTTCATTAACTCCCTCATACACGTCAGCCATTACTCTCATTAACTCTTCCAAACCCAAACATTTCAACAGAAGCCCATATAGGGTTTTCCTCAACAAGAATTTTTTTCCTATAGAACAAACTTAGTTGCCTGTTGTCTGGTTCATTTGTAAGTAAGTAAAGAAGGATCTTTTAGGTACTGAAGGATATGAGACCTCCAATATTCTATCTCGGGCTCTTCTGTTACTACGTCCAAGTTGAATTTTCTCTCAAAGATAGAATAAAGACTATTTGTTCGTATTGTCACTTTTATCTCATGTGTCTCTCCCTGGTCATATGCTCCAGAAGCTAGTTATGCCATCTCATTGGCAGCCAAATTCAATTCCCTAGGAATATGATTAATGGTAACCCCACTTCCCCAATATTCTAACAATTGAGTGACAGCCATATAATATCCCACCATTGTGATATGTCTGCACTTGTATTCTCCATTTAATTGATTAATTGCTAACTCTGAATCTCCAAAGATCTCTAATTCTTCTGCCTTTAATTCTATCACAATCTCTAAGCCAATGATTAATGCATATGATATTGTCGTAATCCAAGAGGAATGAGTAACAATGGTGAATACCCTGTGGGCTAACAATGACTACCCCTGCACCTATAGTCTGCTTTGTGCATGATCCATCAAAATATATCTTCCATGGATCCTTGTTACCTCTTGCTGGATCCACGCTTCCTTGCCCGAACTGCCTTTTCTTGGTGGGAACCAAACACTTGCAACTTCCATAGTACCAGGAATATTGATAAACTTTTCTTTAGGTTCTTGGTGTTCTGTTAAAAAGATTGCAATTGCTTGCCCATTCACAGCCTTTTAGGGCACATATTGGAAACTGAACTCTGATAATGCCAGAATCCATTTCCCAATTCTTCCAGCCAACATGGGTTTGGACAACATGTATTTGATCATGTTAGTTTTAGGAATTATGTGAGTATAGCAAGGTAACATGTAATGCCTCAACTTACTGGCAGTAAAATACAAGGTTAAACATAGCTTCTAAAACAGGGGTGTATCATAGTACACTGTTTGTTCTTTTCCTCCCTCATTATTTTGAGCTAATAAACTCCCTATGGACTTTTCAGATGTTGAGATGTAGAAGCTTCCCCCTCTGGGGAGGCGTAGTAGAGGGGAAGCTAAGTAAGCTTTTACTTTATCAAAATCTTCTTGGTGCTGCGGGCCCCACTCAAACTTGTCTTGATTCTTTAACCTCAGCAAAAGAGATACTGAATCTTGCCTGGCAGGTTGGCAATGAATCTCCTCAAGGAATTAATCTTTCCCAGCAATATTTGCAGTTATGCTTTGTTGGTAGGTGTAGGTGACTCTATCATGGCTTTAGATTATTTTTTCCCACCTCCACACCTCTTTGATGGACTAAGAACCCCAAAGAGTTACTCGATCTAACTCCAAAGGCACATTTTCTAGGATTCATTTTCAATTGACGGGTTCTCATCCTCATTAAAGCTTGTCTGAGATCTTCTAAGTGTTGCTCCTCAGTTTCGACTTCATCACAATGTCATCAATGTATACCTCCATTCTATGCCCGATATGGTCATGAAAGATAGCATTCATTGCCCTTTGATATGTAGCACATGTATTTTTCAATCCAAAGGGCATAATAATATATTCATAAGCCCTTACGCGTCCATGACACCCAAATGCCGTCTTATTTATGTCATCTTTAGCCATTTTTATCTGATTATATCCAACATTTCCATCTATGAAAGACAACACTTTGTGTTTTGTGACTGCATCAATGGATAGGTCAGCTATGGGCATAAGATATTCATTTTTAGGCATTGTCTCATTAATGTTTCCATAATCCACACAACATCGAATGGCATTAGTTAATACTTTTAATACAGGTACAATGTTTGCCAACCACTCTACATACTTTACAGATCTAATAAAGCATTTTTCCACAAGTTTCTCAGTTTCTTCTTTAACCTTCTCTTCTATCTCTTTTAACATCCTTCATGGGGCTTCTTTCACCGGCTTATTACCTTCTTTTATAGGCATTCTGTGTTCACTAACTTAGAGTCTAATCCTGGCATCTTTGTATAATGCCATGCAAAATAATCTTTCAACTCATGCAAAAGATCAACTATTTTGGCCCGATCTGCTGGTTCTAGTAGGCCATTAAGTTGTATTGGCCTTGGATCCTTCTCAGTCCCCAAATTAATGGTTTCTAAGCACTTCATCGGGCCAATCTAGGTTATATATACATTATGCCATGTGTACAGCAACTCTTATACCTTCTTCAAAAAAATTTCCTTCTTGACTATCTTTTGTGCTAGATTTTCCTTCTATCCACCCTGCCATTTCTTTGGCTGAGCATTGCTTAATTTCCCTTCCTTCCTTTTCCATACTCTAACAGTCTTTTGATTAAGAACCTGACTGCTACTACTTGGTTTTTCTTCTTTTGGTGTGCCATCATTGGTGGTGGTGGGCTGGGATGATGCGAGGTTTGTCTCATTCCTTCTTAGTGAGCAACAATCCTTGTTCCAAAAGCTTCTGGGCTGTCACCTTGGTAGGGTGGCTGTTCTGATTAGATCTTGAACATTGCAAAATCCCAACATTGGGGTTGTACAAGTTAGCCTAAGCAACATCGGCTGTGGAGAGAAATGGCCATGATTCGGCCTCTATTATCTCCCAGAACCCTTGCTCGATAATAGTTGGTTCATGGTAAACAACAACTTGTTGATGTTGGGTTGATGGTATAGACAAAATTTGGTGTATCCAATCTTTTCCCAATAAAGCCCCATAAGTGGAATTGTTATCCACTACAAAGAATGCCACCATGATCTTCTTAGACCCCAGATCCACCTCCAAATGCAATATACCATGTGTTTTAATAATAGCCCCATAACAACTGAACGATGGTAGGTCTGTTGGAATAAGATCTTCTTCACTCCTGGCAATCTCTTTATCTGCTCAAGTCTCTTCACATAGATAGGTTTCAAATGGTTTGCCAAGGTTATACTTGGCTTTCTGAACACTATTTCATCCATCTAAACCCTCTCAGGCATTTTTCCCATGAGATCGGGCAAGACTACGACTCTTAATTATTCTCTGCTAGTTTCTTCAAGGTTCACAATGGCCATCATTGGTTCTTGTGATAAATGATCTTCTTGCATCACAATTGGTTGATCGGGCTCAGCATAGAACATAGATGAGAAAACATAGGTCATGTTAACATGAAAGTTGCTAGGTCCAAGTCCTTTTTTCTTTTTCTCCCCAATCTGGCACATGAGCTAATTCATCCAAGCTTATCCTTCGTCATTCAACATTAACCATGGTGCCTCCTCTCCTTCTCCTACTGGATTTATATTAAAATCAAGTAGTTGCTTTGGGGTCCCAAAAGGAATGCACCCTTGTAGGGGTAGGGGTGCAACCCTTTTAGGAGACATAGTCCCAAAACAAATAGGCATTGGGTTCCACCATGGTGTGGGTACCTTTATCATGCTTTCCTACATTATTCTCAATACCCTGTATTTCCCAGGATGAGGTGATTGAGAAACATGTTATCCCTATCCTTATGCCTTACTATTAGCCCTTTCTTTCTCTTTCTTAATTCTCCAGCTTGGCTGCCTCTTACTTCCTTAAACAAACACTTCCATTTTAATGTTCTTAGAGACTTCTGATTGTGCGGGAATTTTTAGTGAATTCATATGAGCTTTGTGTTGTCTTTGAACCCTTCTTATCATGGATGCCCTCATCTCTCTCACAAGCCTCCCATCATTCCCTATCACGTACCATTTTTGGCACATTCAAGCTGAATTCACCTTGGTAACTAGTGGCATTAGGCTTATGTTTCTTTTTATTCTTCATAGTCTGGAACTACCATGACTAGTGGACTAAGGCACTCGAACATCCTTCCAATGTGGTAACTTCCCATGTTAATCTTCTACTTTTTTTTAGGCTTCAAAATCCCTACATACTTTAGACAAATTCTTAGGTTCCGAATCTCCTCCAAGCCTATGAAACACACTCTTAGAGGTATCTTTCTTCAGCTCAGATGCTTGGAAAATAACCATGCGGGCTTATTGTTTCTCCTCCTTTTTTCTTTTAACGAACTTTTGATCAATAATGACACCTGGTACTAGCACTTCCAACTCACATTCACATTGGCATTTGCTACACAAGACAACTTATTTAACCATAGCTGCTTGAGGCCTATTGGGCAACCTCGTACTTCCTTCAATTGGCCTATCTGCACATCTTCTACCTTCTTCAATATTTAGTATAGCCTTTGCCTTCCCCCTCTCAACCCAGTTAAGGTTTCTTATATTTATTGGGGCTTCGGGAAAAAGATCTACATCAATCATCATGTTAGCCTGGGGCTTTTCTAGCAAAAACTTCCCCCATCATTCATTACAATCTTCTGATCCTTGATTTGTTGAACCAAACCTTTCATTGTCATATGCTTAAAAGGAGTAGTCATCTCTGCAACACACAATTATATTCCTTTTCCCAAGCCATCATTACTTTCTTCTTTTTCTAGACCATCAAACTCCAGCTGATGTATTGGTGCTTTATTTTTGTAAAATTGAGGGGTTTTATTTGAATACTTTGCTTGCTGCTCTTCTATTAATAACTTCTCCTACTTGGTAGCACTACTACGTTTAACTATTAGCGCGACGAACACAAGTTGGTCGCGTAGCTGTATTTATGTCCCACAAATGTCTACACGACGGAAACTTCATCATGCAGAATCTGTCGTGCAAAAAGCGTGAAGAAAGACTTTGCCCGGTAAACAATAGTGTTGGTCGCAAGAAAACGGTGCGGGATGATATGTTGTTCTTCCGATATGAAATCTTGTTAGTCGCAAAAAGAAAAATATTTTTTTTTTAAATTAATTTTTTTTGTTCTGTTTTTAATTTTGTAATAAAATAATTAAATTAAATTGCAATTAAAAAAATTTAATGAAGAGAAAAATCATTTATTTAAATAAATGAAAAATGTATGTACAAGGAAAATGTTTAAAAAGGGAGTAATAACCTAAGAAAATAATGTAGAGTATTATACAGGTTCGTCATTTGCAGGCGGCTGGAAATCTTGGGGTAAGAAGGTCTCGGGGTTAAGGACGGGCATAGGTCAGAGAATATTATTACCTGCCGCCACACCTCCATCCCATATGAGAAGGGCCTCGAACCCAAATAATGAAGAAGAGTCTTCTTTCCCCAATTGATCTTGTTGGCTTTCGCCTTCTTCTGTTATACAAAAAATAAATTATTAGTTCTAATTTAAATGAAATATAAAAAAGTATATTTCATCAATAAACATTAGTAAGAAACGTATAATACTTTTAGACTTAATTTAAAAAACGTACCATATAGTCGGGCTCTTGAAAATGACTGCAGAGCCACACCCAATTTTCTTCCCAGTCCTCAAACTCCTTTGGGCAATCCTCCTCAAGAGTGACCTGCAGATCATTAAATGTCTCAAAATATTGGTGTAGGTCGCTCTTCCACTGCTTGTACCGCTCAGCGAAGAGCCTGTTGACGTACGCCAACATATCGTCGTTGATGTCATCAAAATTGTAGTTTGTCTGCAATGTAACAAATTAATTACATACATTAAGTAATATAAATATATTAAATTTAAAGGAAAAGCAATAAAAAGGCAGCACACTTACCGACCTTCCAAGACTTCCATTGCATAGGGCAATAGGTCCGAACGACGTGACCATTGTCGTGGGCCAATGCGTTATGCTGCTCCGCAATTGGTGCAGCCCGATGCTCGTCGTCGTATCTAATCGTGATACATCCATTGGTCACCCCGGTGACCGTCGTCGTCTTCAACTGACAATGAGGTCCTCGGGTATTTTTCTTTGCTGCAAAAAATAAAAAACAGTCAAACAAACACAATAAAGTAAACCGAAATTTCAACATAACCTCCCCCTAAAGTTATAACAATTCCCAAAACCTGACATTATAATGAATAATATATGATATCCAACAACAATCACAACAGTTGAATGCTTCCATAGTGGATGCCAAGTGAAATATTACATAATGTATATCTAGTTTGTAACTTATCCAGAACCAAAAGCCAACTAAAATTTTTAATCTCATGAGGAACATTTAACTTCCACATTCTACTTAGCAACTCAGTTTTTAAGTTGTTTGTTGTTACATTATGTTGAATTCAAGTTGCAAGTTTGATAGTAAATAGACCATTGCCATTCAAGCTCCAACAAATAGAGTCATTTATATGAAACATTGATAACAGAGCATGGCAAATTTTATTAGCAATATAAATATTGACAAAATTTAGCATAAGAGATTTATTCAATCAATTATTAGAAACAAAATGACAAACTTTCAGGTTCCAAAGCTTAATTGATCTTCTTGTATAAGATGGAACATCCTATATGGAGAAATCACCAAGGCACTATAGAAAAATTCAGCTCTTAACGTTTATCAGATGTTTACCTTGTTGGGACCCCGAGCCATCAATAGTGGATGCTGATGTGTCGGACGTGCGGGGCTGGTAGTGACCAAGCATGGTGCTAACAGGTAGCGCCACTGAAAAGGCTGATGACGCTGGTGCCTGGGAAGCCCCGGAACTAACCAAATCAACTGGATCGACCAGACTAACCAACCTATGGTCCATTTATGCTGGAGCAAGGGAATCGAACGGGGTGCATTCAACACGGCCTTACGACTTCTAATTAAATGCGACACTTGCACAATAAGAAATAATAAATTGCTCTTTGGATTGTTGGTTGTACAAGTAACCAGTCATAATCTTTCTAAAACTTCTATAGTGTTTATCAGATTAATCATATAAGCTTCTCCCATTTATATTAGAAACTTTAAAAAATAATAAATAAAAATAATAACACTGAATCAAGGACATAAGAAAAATTCTAGTTCTATTGGAAATTTGTGCAATAAAGTTTTGTGTTAAAGAAGAAAAACAGTGTATCGATTATGAAAGAAAGCAGACACATATGATTTAAACCACAAAAGCCTACTTACTAGATGCATCCAAGTAAATCAACCATTTATACTTTTAGGAGGTTTTAAGGGGAAATGCTTTCACAAGACTTTGAAACCTAGCATCATAGTAGTTTGAATTAAAATCAAGCAATTACAACAGTAAAAATAAGCAGATTAAACCATCTACTCATTAAATCAAAATCAACATAGTAGTTTGAATCTTAGCATATGAAAGATGGAATGTCAGATCGCCAACTAAAATGACTATATTAACTAGAAAATCGCCAACTCAAAGGACCATATTAACTCGAAAATCACCAACAAAAAGTAGCAAGGACTTCCCTTTATTCTCAGTGCAAACAAGTATGCTTCATGTATGACAATAAGTTGGATAAAGTTGATATAAATGTGATGGATGCTCTGATTACAATTCTTGATATAAATGTGATGGATGCTCTGATTACAATTCTAGTTCTGAAGCCTCAAGATGAAATTTCTATATAATTAGGAGAGTTTCACTTAACTAGACATATCTAATAAACACAAGTGAGAAAGAAGAAAGCTCACTTTATACTTTTTATCTTTTTTTTGTCGGGGAAAAATTTGCATAACACTGTTGGGTGTGACGATATAACAATGCACAGATATAACATATGATGAAGAATAAAGCAACACAAACTTTATTAAAGAAAGCAACACGAATTTGAACATGTATTTCATCCTTGTGTTCAATCAGTTAGTAGTATTCTTCGCCCAAGTGATCAATTAGTTAAACTGAAAATATAACAATGCACGGATATGACAGCTTGTAAAACATGTATTTCATCCTTCTTGATAGGATAGCAAACCTTATTAAAGAAAGCAATTGCAATACGAATTAGTTCGGAAACAAATCAACACAATACAAACATAGCATCCTTATCTTTACCCTAATATACCTAAACACTAAAGTAGCCCTCTCTAATTATAGTGCATAACGTAGTGCGACTCCGCACATGTTTGTACAATTCATACACAAATGAACAGAATGACTCAACCACTAGTAAAAAATCATAACCATGGAAGTGCTTTGACCATGCTTAATAGTAGTAGCATCTACTATATTGATTTCACAACAGGCTCAAACTTTAACTCTTCCAATCAACATTTATATTCCCAACAGCCGACATCAAGAATTTTACACAACTTATGCTTATTTACAATTTTAAAATCAAGCTATAAGTTAGATAGTGGTTGAACTATAAAAGATCGTTGAACTGTACAACAAACATCACCCAATGTCCACCTTAAAACAGGCAAGTTGAATTGTAACTCTATAAAATGTTACCGATGTTATCTTCACCCAAACTCCACTTTACTTGATAGACACAAAAATGATTCTATCCCAAACTACTATCGAGATGACAAAATTTAAAAGAAAACCGAAATAAACCCATTGAATGCAAATAATTCAAGATGAACCAAGGTGGAAAATAAAAATGCAGTTAAATAGATTTAATTGTTTTGCAAAAAACAACTCAACAACAGATTGCAGTCAAAGTAAAATTAGTACCCTTCTCAGACCAACTGCTAATGTTGACATGACCAGATTGCAGTTAAATATGTTTATTGAATTGAACTCAAACAACTAAAAAAAACCCCTTCTTAGACCAACAGCTAATGTTGACATTTTTAACATGACTAGAAAAGCAATTAAGTATTTCATAATGTTGTTTTTTAATTAATATTCACATGATAAGAGCTTCTGTCACCCTTTTATACAATTAGCTCACTCTAACTCAATATTGCACCAGATTCCAGAGATGTTCCCTAATTTTCCCTCGACTGCGTGTTCATATATATATGTGGTTTCCTAGGCCTTACTAAAGCGTGCCGTTGATAACTAATTAAATTGTTGCAAGTAAACAATCCATAAACTTGTCACACCCTCTTTCAATAGTAACAGAGCATAGCTCTTCAACAAGCGCAACCTATTAATTTAAATTTACAAACAACATAGTGTAGCTCTTCAACAAGCGCAACCCATCAATGGCACTAACTTTGTAATACAACACTCTCCCTTCTACCATGAATTTGCAGTCGACAGATAATGTGTATAAACATCAATTATAAAAATCAAAGCAATTATCAAAGCAATTAGAACATATTCAAAGCATTAGATTTCGAGCAACCAAAAATCAATTAATTATAAAAAATCAAAGGACATTAGAACCCTAATTTTGGAACTCTAATTCCTAAATTTACTAGAGTTAAGTAAATTGAAAATTACCTCAGAGAGAGGGCTCTCATCAGAGGAAGAGAGAGGGCTATTGGAGGAGAAAGAGAGAGTACGAGAGACAGCTGATGGAGATGGTTGTCGGAGGGAGAGAGTTTACAGAGAGGATGAGGTGAGGGAAAAATGCTTGCGATTTTGTCGTGCAAAAAATTCAAATTTTCACGAAATTATTTTCCTGCCCTCTAGAAAGTCAAATTTTTCAGCTCCTTGCGCGATGAAAGGGAAATTAATTTACCTGGGTCAAATTTTGTTTGAACTTATATTTATTTAAATAAAAATAATTTATTTATAACATAAGTAAATTACAAAAAAGAAATCATTTAATATGTTTCACATAGCAAGTCTCAAATAATTGCATTATTTATCATCCGAACTATAATAAATTTCGCTATCGTCGTTATCATCACTTTCGGCCTTCCAATCCTCTTCCTCAATAGGTACGTCACCGTCATCGTTCGAGCCCATTGCACCAATGTATTGCGGAAGATTACCAAGGTCAATTGTAATTGACTGAATTGGTATTTTGATTGAAGCCACTCCATGTATCTAAAACGGTTCTTGGATAAGATTTGTATCTCAACGTGTTTCAGCACCATTTTCCATTGAAGATTCTAAATATTGGTTAGCAACATTTTTTATGCCGTCGTCAGTAGGGTCTTGTTCTGTTATAGCATACACGTTCCTTTGATCCATCTTTTGAACAACTTTCCAACCTCTCCCGGCTTTAGGGTCATCTAGATACACAATTTGCTTTGCCATGTTTACCAAAATGTAAGGGTCGTCATCATATCAAGTTCTATTAGTGTTCACAGATAGTAAGGCATGGTCGATTTTAACACTTCCCTGCCTATTTGGGTTTGTATCAAACTATCGACACTTAAACATGATCACTTGGTATCGGTCTTTGTAAAGCAATTGCATGACAGTTGTTAGTTTGCCATAGAAATCAATGTCTGTACTTTCGCCTTCACCTGGGACATGGACATCGTTATTTTGCATACATAACTTGTAATCTCATGCAACCCCCAAAAACTGGACGCAGTTAACATGGAAATCAATTTATTCAGCGCGACTCGGGCCGAACGCCAAGTTATATAACTCTTCACTGTAAGTGGGGGAATTCGATGCTTTCAATTTATTCACATAACATTATACAAAGACATACACCTGTTCGTTTGAGAAAATTAAATACTACAATATATATGTCAAATACAAAACACTTATAACTTACACATTCGAGAAACCATTGTGGAAACAATTCTCGGTGTTTCTTGCCATACAAATGTGATGGATGTTCTCACTTCATCATCTCTTCATGCTCATCTAGGTATGCCTTTATCTCATCACAATTGTTCAATATGAACCAATGTGCTACCTCCATATCATTTTTGGAAAACGACTCGCCTCGTAGAGGATCTCCAAAGGGTCGTGCACATTGGGCAAAAACAAAAAGTTTCTCCTTTCTCACACCCTTGTCATTATTGCGCTGAGGACGATTGAAAGTTGTCCCCACATCTTTTAAATATATTCCACAAAATGTAAGCGACTCATATTGAACCCAAGCCTTTATAATTGATCCTTCGGGCTTCGTCCTGTTACATACACTTTTTTTCAACTCCTCAAAAAGCCCACCAAAATAAAATCATACGATACAAATTAGCGTGGATTAATGATGCATAAACAAATGGTGAGGATTATATACCTTTCTATTAAATACATCCAACGATAGTTAACAAGACCAGTAAGCAATGCCTCTTCAGGCAAGTGAACCATCACATGAATCATACTTGTTAAAAAAGTTGGAGGGAATATCATCTCAAACTTGCATAGGACTTGGACAATGTCATGGCGCAACTGATTAATGTCCGAATTTCACAACATTCTTTCCGTCAATTGGGAAAAAATTCTGGACAACAACATGACTGGCTTGACAACATCTTTCGGAAATAGGTGACGAATACCCACAAGAAGTAGTCATTGTATAACCACATGGTAGTCATGGCTCTTTAGTCCAGCAAATTTACCCCTGTCAACATTCACGCAGCGCACGATATTAGAAGCATACCCATCGGGAAACTTTACAAACGATACAAACTTTAAAAACTAGCTTTTGTCATTCGGTTTCATGGAAGAAAAAAAAAACAAAAGATCCCTTCTGGCTTTATCACTGTCCCTATTCATCCATAAACCTCTCTGTATGTCCATTCTTTCCAAATCAAGACGAGCATTGATTGTGTCCTTTGTCTTGCCCTTGATATCTAGAATGGTGCCCACCAATGTGTCAAATACATCTTTCTCAACATGCATAATGTCAAGGTTGTGTCTTAATTTTAGTTTTGACCAATACGGGACCTCAAAAAATATAGGCTTGTGCGTCCAGTTCATATGTGTAAAAGGTCTTGTCCTACTCACTATTTTCCTGAACGGAGCAAAATCCAAACGGTTAAGCTGTTCCAAAATCTGATCATCGGAAAATTCTCTAGGTTTGAGGCGATGCTCTGTTTTCCCCGTTGAACACTTTATCCTTTTCTGACTACTCGTGGTCCCATGGTTACCATCTCCAATAACCAAGGTAACAAACTTTTCCAGCATGGCAACTAGATGTTACATCATCCTTGCATACAGGGCATGCCATATAACCTTTAATGCTCTATTCATAAACCATTGCATATGCAGGAAAATCGTTCACAGTCCACATAACTGCTGCCCGTAAAGTGAACATCTTCCCAGTGCACTTATCGTACGTGCGCACACCATTTTTCCATAAATCATTTAGCTCATCAACCAACGACCTTAAGTAAACATCGATTGACCTACCAGGATCCTCAGTTATCAAAAAAGTCATCCTCATGTATTCTTTTTTCATGCATTTCCAAAGGGGCAATTTATATGGGAATACGAAAATCGGCCAAGTGTTGTGGTGTTGGTTTAGAACCTCGAATGGATTGAATTCGTCAGTGGCAAGCCCTAATGTAACATTCCGGGAATCAGCAGCAAACTCGGGGAACGTTCGATCAAACTCTTTCCATGCGTCCCCATCTGTAGGATGCCTCATCACATCGTCACCTACCCATTTTTCCTTATGTCAGCTCATGTCGATGGCATTATGCGTTGACATATACAATTGTTGCAACCTAGGTTTCAAAGGTAGATCACGCATGACTTTTTGTGGGATCTTAGTCGTTCTATTTTGAGATGTCATTTTGAACATTGACTCATTGCATACAAGGCTTTTATCCAATGCTTTATTCTCTTTGTAGAATAAAATACAATTGTTTTTGCAAGCATGAATTTTTTCATAACCCAATCCAAGACCATTCAACATCTTTTGCGCATGCCTATGGTCTTTCGGCAAACAATTTTCCTTTAGAAGCATTCTTTTGAAAACCCCCAAAAAGTAATCAAAACACTGGTTTGACATACAATACTTTATTTTTCTGTGCATTAGTTCCACAATGGCCATGAGAACCGAAAAGCTCTGCCACCCTGGGTATAACACTTGGTTGGCATTTTTTAATAGTTTTTCATATTGTTCGAACTCTGCACTATCCATTGATGTAGGCACGTCATCTTCCCCTTCCTGATTGGTGTTTGTTGATGCAAATGGAAAAGCATCATTTATAATATCCATGACTTGTTCATTAGGATCCACAATAGTTTCAACATTGTCCACTCTTGTGGCGTTTGAAGACGAAGCAGTGTCTAATTGTTCCCCATGATGGTTCCAAGTATTATAGGTCTCAACCATTCCATTCCTTACTAAATGAAATCGAACATTTTCAATTGTCTCCCTTAACGTGTTGTTACACCTCCTACAAGGACAACGAATTCTAGTTGTACTCGGGTTATGTGTACGTGCAAAGTCAATAAAATCCTAGATTCCAATAAAGTATTCATCTACACATCTATTTGGGTTTTGTATCCATGTCCTGTCCATAATTCTTCCAACCGCAATAATAGTACAACAATCACAACAACTTCATTCAAATGATAATGTCACCTTATGCCTCCGGTAAGGGCCCTATCCCATTTGGGAATGCATAGTTATGCCATGTAATTTACGGCTACATCAGATTAGATTTCGACGTGGATGAATTTTGGCAGCATCTCGGTACAGTTCTTCAGATGGACGACGTAGATATGAAATACCTATGTGCCACCTGAAGAACATCCAGAGATGACACCAAAATCTCCACAACCATAAACTATGCACCATAACTGTGCATTCCTAAACTATCCAAATAATGGGACAATTCAAGAATTAACTAGACCGCAATCTGTTGGAAATGTGCCCTATAACCAATCATATGATGATACTTTACGGACATTTCACATGTTAAACTAATCTAGTTTAATATAAAGGGCAAAGATTATTGTTTTAAGCTGTCTCATATAAATGTTATATGCTTAAGCAATATGGCCAAGGAATATGCAATTGGGAGAATGTGATCTAAATAAGTTAGATACATGAGACCATTCTCTTTCGTATACATATCCTAAATGTTCCTGATCATAGGATTGCCAATTGGGCATTGACAGTCCATTAAGATCAGTACGTGATATGTCTTCTCTTAGGGAGAGTGACTGGCCTCGAGTCATTGGTGTGACTGATACCAAGACAAGCATGTAGGTGCTCAATAGAGAATGAGTCCACTGAACGCGATCAACGAGGAGTTCTCATATTCATGTCACATGAGAACTCATGGTTGGGATAAT
>JADOBS010303652.1:0-21543 GCA_015708375.1 Cydonia oblonga | reverse complement strand
GGGCGAGGACTTGGTGAAGTTATACTATAACCGAAGCTCAGGTCCTCTTGCTAATGCTAAGGAACTATGGATTCATGGGGGGCATAATGGTTGGAAGGATGGATTGTCAATTGTTGAAAGGCTTGTTAGCTCTGAGAGAAAGGATGGTGACTGGTGGTATGCCAATGGTATGTGCATTTTTGTATTCTTGTTCCTTCTTCCTCTAACATACATTAAATATTACAATTTGCGGGAGATGGCTATTCCTTATCGTTTGTTTTCATTCCTTTACCTATCTGAGAAAAATAATTCTCTGTTTGTTGCCGGTATAGCATGTTGTAAAATCATCCTTGTTGTCAACTTTATTTCTTGTAGTTGTTGTACCTGAACAAGCTATTGTCTTGGATTGGGTTTTTGCTGATGGACCACCCCAGAATGCCGTTTTATATGATAACAATCACCGTCATGATTTCCATGCTATAGTTCCAAAATCCATTCCTGAGGAACTATATTGGGTTGAGGAAGAACACCAGATATATAAGAAGCTCCAGGAGGAGAGGAGATTAAGGGAGGAGGCAATACGTGCCAAGGTCAGTCTTACTGAAAAGTACACCTTTAACAATTAGATTGAGGCGCTTGATGTGAAACTGGGACCACCTTCTTAGGGTTTTGACGGGTTGGTCCTTTTAGTGCTTATAGTTTATGCAAAGTGTGGATTTTCTGGATTATCCTTAAAATGGTGTCAATGGGTACTTGAGATTTCCTATCTCTACATATGTTCATTTATCTTTATCTTGGCAAATTTGGGATTCAACTTCTCACTGTTATCTTATGGCCTTACTGATCCCAGTACCATTTCCCTTCTCTTGTCACAGGCCGAAAGAACAGCTTGTATGAAAGCAGAAATGAAGGAAAGAACTTTGAAAAGGTTTTTGCTGTCTCAGAAGCATGTAGTATACACTGAGCCTCTTGATGTTCAAGCTGGTAACAAGGTGACAGTTTTCTACAATCCTGCCAACACAGTTCTGAATGGAAAGCCTGAGGTTTGGTTCAGAGGATCATTTAACCGTTGGACCCACCGTAAGGGTCCATTGCAACCACAAAAGATGTTACCTACAGAGAATGGTTCTCATGTCAAAACCACTGGTGAGTTTGAGTTCATATAAAACCTTTTATAAGAACGATATAAGGGGTTAAATTTTCTTGTTGACATGTGTTTGTGTGTCTCAACAGTTTCAGTTCCGCTGGATGCATATATGATGGACTTTGTTTTCTCTGAGACGGAAGATGGTGGACTTTTTGACAACAAAAATGGCATGGATTACCACATTCCAGTGTTTGGAGGAGTGGTTAAGGAGTCACCAATGAACATTGTGCATATTTCTGTTGAAATGGCCCCCATTGCAAAGGCAAGCTTGTGAACATACACACTGTCAATATGTACTTGCTTGCACATGTAGACCCTACTGATATTGTTTATTCCTTTTTTTCGCTTCATTATTCATAACATCTATTCTAGGTTGGAGGTCTTGGTGATGTGGTTACGAGTCTCTCACGAGCTGTGCAAGACTTAAATCACCACGTCGACATCATTCTTCCAAAGTATGACTGTTTGAACCTTAGCAATGTAAGTTTTTCTGCTGTTGCTTTATTCCATGTATCTCATATGCTCTTTTACCGTCTTTTCTTTAAGCCATGAAGAATTGGTATTTTGTTCCTTTATTTATTTTGTTATTTAGTTAAAAAGAATGCTCATTCTAGGTGTTATATGTGGCATTTGCCTGCCTGTTTTGGAGACAATTTATTCCTCTTAGGTTTTTGTGAGTACAAGTTCTTGATTAATGGATTTTTATTTTATTTTAAAAAAACACAGATTTCTTCTCTTTCCTTTTTTACATTCTAATGTTTAGGGCATTTAGTTCTAATTCAACATTAGCTTCATAATAATTTGGTTTCTAAATTGCTAAATGTCTGTGTTCCGATACAGGTGAAGGAGTTTCGGTATAACAGAAGCTTCTCTTGGGGAGGAACTGAAATAAAAGTTTGGTTTGGGAAAGTGGAAGGTGTTTCGGTCTACTTTTTGGAGCCTCAAAATGGGTAGTTTCCTCTTTCACGTCCTTCAAAATCACATGTGTTTCTAATGTACTTATCAAGTTTACCACTTTTTGTTTTCTTTTTTAATGGTTAATAGCCATTACACTTTTTATATCTGGCAATTGATTCTACTATAATTTGTAAACAGAATGCCATTGTGCCAGATGCAGCAATTTGTTATTTATAGCAAATCTTTCTATTTCTTTTCTCTTTGCAGATTCTTTCATGCGGGTTGCATATATGGTTGTAAAAATGATGCACAGAGATTTGGTTTCTTTTGCCATGCTGCGCTAGAATTTCTACTCCAAAGTGGATTTCATCCTGTGAGTACTGAACTCATGATCCAATTGCTTATTTTAGAATTTATTAATTTCACAGAAAAAAGTGGCACATCAGATGTCTTCAAATTACTAGTCCTCCTTATTTGGTAGAAGAAAGGAGAAAGCATAGCAAAAATGATTATGCAGGTTATATGCCACCTAGTACAAATGAATTAATTCATAGAAGTGTGGCAGAGATGTTACTGCTTACTCTTACACATGCATGTTCATTTTTACGCATATGGATAAGTGAAAACAGCCTACGGGAAACAAGTTGAGTAAGGTCAATTACACAAAAAATAGAGCTATGTATATGATTTTGTTTGTATCACTGTATGTGCTGGGCTAAATCAATTTTTATCCGTCTGCTCTCTAAACACTTGTATATGCAGAAGATTTTGATTATTCTTTTCAGACGGAAAGTTTTGAATTTCATTAACGGATTTTTAGGATATTTATTTGAAATTGGTGCTTTATGATGACAGGATATCATTCATTGCCATGATTGGTCTAGTGCACCTGTTGCGTGGTTATTTAAAGATCATTACATGCATTATGGTCTTAGTAAAGCTCGGGTTGTTTTCACAATTCATAACCTTGAGTTTGGAGCGCCCTTCATTAGTAAAGCTGTGGCATATTCAGACAAGTGCACGACTGTAAGAACTTACAAATTCCTGAAACTAACTAAAGTTTTCAGTTTTCGATGTCCTAAAGCATACTTTGCCTTTGTGAATACTAGTAGCAAACCTTTCAACTCTATCTTACCAACTGTCTCACCCATCTCTATCTTCAGGTATCCAACACTTATGCTAAGGAGGTATCTGGAAATCCTGCTGTTGCTCCACATCTTTACAAGTTTCATGGTATAATAAATGGAATTGACCAAGATATATGGGATCCATACAATGATAAGTTCATTCCTGTAAGTAAATAATATTTCTTTGTGCTCCTCGCTTTAGTCATTCTAAACTTCTGTTGAGTTTTTCTTTTCATATATGTTTCTTGAAAAGTATTAAACTGTTTGCCAAATTCTCTTACCTGCTCGCAATACAACTGTATCTAACACATACAATGCATATCATTCCAGATATCATATACTTCTGAAAATGTTGTTGAAGGCAAACAAGCTGCCAAGGAAGCCTTGCAACAAAGGCTTGGTCTGAAAACAGCTGATCTCCCTTTAGTAGGTATTATTACTCGCTTAACTCACCAGAAAGGAATCCATCTCATCAAGCATGCCATTTGGCGTACCTTGGAACGCAATGGGCAGGTTATTTTCATCTCTCTCCCCCCTTTCGCGGCTCAATTATTAACATAACCACTATTCTTGATGAATGTCTTCTCCAAATATTAGCTTACTATCCCCCATCCTTTCTTAGTATACCAAAGCCAATTCTGAATTAAATTGGAACTATTGAGTGCAGGTTGTTTTGCTTGGTTCAGCTCCAGATCCTCGTATCCAAAATGATTTTGTAAATTTGGCAAATCAGTTACATTCTTCTCATGGTGATCGTGCTCGCCTCTGTTTGACTTATGATGAGCCACTGTCGCATTTGGTCTGTTCTTGTGAAATTTATATTTTGTTTTATTACTTTATGTATATTGACCTCTTACATCTGCACTGTGATAATAACAGACTAATCGGATTTTCCTACAGATATACGCTGGTGCTGATTTCATCTTGGTTCCTTCAATTTTTGAGCCATGCGGTCTCACCCAACTCATAGCAATGAGATATGGTTCAATACCTGTTGTTCGAAAAACTGGAGGTGTGTACCTACCTTATCAGTTTCGGATGAGGCAGTTTTGGTTGATGAGTGTGTTTATATTTTGTCTTGACTAATGACTAATGAGCAATTTGACATGTTTACACTGATTCTACAAACTACCTTAGACATTTTTTTCTTCTTCTGGTAAACAAAAGTACCTTAGCATACTTCGGTTGAAGTTTGACCGTCCATTGTATCTTTTATAGGACTATATGATACGGTATTTGATGTTGACCATGATAAAGAGAGAGCAAACGCCCAGGGTGTCGAGCCAAATGGTTTCAGCTTTGATGGAGCTGATGCTGCTGGTGTCGATTATGCTCTTAATAGGTGTGTACATTTTCTTTCGTAGATGATTGGAGAACTATAGTTTTTTTTCTTTTCGAAAACAGAGGTTTAAAAAATGTTCGTGTTTTTAAGAGCCCTTCCAAAGAAAAGCTTGATACCCTATATAGTTTGTTCAGTTTGTTTCTCTTTGGACTCCTCATAAATGGCATTTTTCAGGGCAATCTCCGCTTGGTACGATGGTCGGGAATGGTTTAACTCGCTGTGCAAGACGGTGATGGAGCAAGATTGGTCTTGGAACAAGCCAGCTCTCGACTATATGGAGCTTTACCACGCAGCACGGAAGGGGTGAATATAAGACATCAGATAACTCATAGATGGATGTGTACAGATTCAGCGGTAGATCTCCGACAATTTTCTCATTCGATAGCTTCAAGTAACTGCATAAATAATTCAAAGGACTAAAAATGGTCATTCCATTTTTGTGTTCCATAATGTCGATAGGATTATAGCATTTTGGTATCACCTTTTGTACAGGTTTTGAGTTACTTCATGTAGATTCTATCAAGGCGAATCTCACTTGTGCCTTCTGGAAGTCATTTCGACCCAATTTTTTCCCCTAAATTATGATTTCATGTCTCAGTCTCACTTTGACCCTTACTTTCAAGCCCGTCAAATTTCTTATTGATTATGCTCGTTGATGTGTTACCTGGTTCTTTTTGTCTCTATTTATTTGTCTACGTGTGCCACATTAACCCAACAGGATCCTCTTCGGATCTTTTGGTGAGGATCTTGAGAATCCGTGAATCTTATCTGTTCATCATATATCGTGCGGTCAGTTTTTATCAAGTACTGTTTATGTTTATTTTAAAATAAAAATATTTAAAATGATTTCTGACCACATGATGTACGATGAACGGACATGATTTACGAATCTTCAGAATTTTCAAGATCTTTACAAAGAGAATCCGGCAAGAATCCACACTCCACATTAACAATAACATGTTAGATGAGAAATTTGATGGACTTAACCACGTGAGGTAAACTGTAACACAGACAATAAAATATGATTCAGATATCAAACTAGGTAAAAGATGATTCCAGTAGCAAAGTGGAATTTGCGAACACTTTTTGAAGATGCATCAATCGATATTTTTTAATATAACTAATTTATAAAGAAATTTTCAAGATTTTTACTTTAATCACATCGGTATTTCACATACCAAAGCAAAAAAAAAAATACTTGATTAGTAACTAGGAGGCTAGGTTCGAATCTCGTTAATGGTATGCCACTTAGTACTACGGTCTAATGGTATTTCTCTTCATTTGTAAGTGAGAGATCTTGAGTTTGATTTTCGTGCAAAGGCGAATTTAAACCACATTATTGCTAGACCATTTTAAGGCTTAACCCATCTCATCCCCCTTAGTATAGATAATATTATTTGTTTAAAAAAAAAAGTTCACAGAAATTGCGAGTGGCACTTACTAATATTCATACTTCATAGTCGGTCGACCTGTTAATTTGATACGAAAATAACAGGTTTCAGGTCAACCTGTTAACGATTTGGGCGTTATCTATCGCCCGTTAACGAGTTGGGTCATTATCAGGTCACCCGTTACAAACCCAAGAAAATATCGTTTGTCAGATCTAGACATTAGGCCAATTATTGAATGACCAGTTAATTCGACACAAAACAACATGACTCGTTAACGAATTGGGTCGTTGTTGGATCACTTGTTAAGAACCCATTAAGATAACGGGTTTGACAAAATACGATACAATATGACACATTAAGATAACAGATATAATACGAACACGACAAACATGATCTATTTGACAGTTCTACTTCATAATGCATAAAAAAAAGGCCCCAAGTTGGGAAAGCAATTAAACTTTTTCTTATTGACCATCAAACTTGCTTTCATGATCCTCTCAAGCATTGAAGCGACCAACCTTGTGAAAATGATAAGTCTTACAACTTGACCGTGTATACAAGGACTGGTGATGGACTAATATTGGGACTGAATTTAGAACGCATGCAATATTCAGTGGTTGCTTTATTTCCCACTTTCACATTTTTCTTCCTCAAAAGGAAACAGATGGAGAATAAACAGGTCAAGAATCTGAGTGTGCTTATTCTATAAGTACTTTCAAATCAAGCAGATCCTCTTTGGATGGTAGGAGTTGAGTTCTTTCTTCAATCATTAGAGAAAGATCTGATAAGTCGATTTTCTCCACTAAATGCTTCTTACTTGGATTCCATGGACATGATTCTACTCTTGAAATTGAAATCCTAGTAAGCAAAGCAAAATATGACTTCAGCTCGTGCACCACTAGTTATATTGTCATGCATTGTACGTGATTTACTACACGAGAGGTTTTGTTGTGTCATTGAGTTTATACACTTATTCATCACGTGATCAAAGATAGTTAATTAGGTGAATAAACTTAATGATACATTAGACTTTCATCTATTCTAGGCAATTCAGCAGATCAAGAAGCTTAATGATATTTTAATCCTTATTTTGATAGATTATGTTTGATCATTTGGGAACATGGAATAATAGCCTGATAATCGTACGAAAGAAACAAGAAAAACTTGAACTTTAAATTAAAGAAAAACTAATTAGGACCACTATCACCCAATGAAAAGTTAATAATTTCATCAATCGACACATTTCATAATTAATTAATTGTACTTTTATGTTTGTTCATCACTAAAAAATAATGGTAATGTTCACCATCCGTCTTTTTTATTACTGTTAAATACTTTAACTTTCTAATATCTTATGATGGAATTAAAAATAATAATCTTGAACAAAAACAAGTTAATTGCACATCATTCTCAATAAGCTTCAACGTAGATTCCTGCTAACACTATAAAATATTATGCTAAAAACATAAACTTACCTAAAGCTTATAAAGAGTGCAACATTTAAAAGAGTCTTTTTAAAATTTCTCATACAACATACCACATACAAATGTTGCGAGCAAGTTTTCTACAGACATGGTGAGTCATGTCACTCAAGGCTGGCAGACTTTCTAATTCACTCTCCCCTAGTGGAAGGCTTCAGTTTGAGGAGAGGATAAGGTTACATTCCCTAGAACTGCTTCTACTTCTACAAGAACCAGAAGTGAACCAATTCGGTTATGCGTTTCATCAGGTTCCCAATACTGCAAAAAATATTCTCTACTGAATTAGGCATACTATATATACACTATGAGTTTGATTAGTACTGTAGCATAGTTTTTGACGTGCATCAACATGCAGATTGAGTTAATTATTATCAAATTATCTAATGGTTGCTGGTATCCATGGGAACCAAGGAGTCTGTACATGAACAGAGAGACTTGCATGCATACTGTCACCATTAGGTAAGATGTTAGAATATTAAATCGGAATGTTATAATAACAACGTACATATTTATTTCATACAAGTTCTTTTCGTATTTGTAGGGCAACAAAACAGGATGAGGATCCTTTTGTGGGGATCTTAAAGATCCTTACATCGTGGTCGTTCATCATACATTATGTAATTAGTTTTCGTTAGGTACTATTTGTGTTTAATTTTTAAAAAAAATTCAAAATAATTTATAGCCGCACGATGTACGATAAATGGTTAGGATGTGAGGATTCCTAGGATTCCTACAATTTGAATCTGAATGGAATCCAAATCTGACAAAACAAAGAAAGATTCATTCTTTGGTAAACTTGCGAGCAAACTAATGTTTTGGATTAGCCAAGAAGACATGAGATCGCAATATATAACTTATGAACATGATGAGAAATAACAAGAGTTCTGAAAATTGAAAAAAGAGAAGAATTTACATGCAAAGGTGATGGTGCTTCAATTCACGCACTATGACAAATTTAAAATACATGACAAACTCAAAGTGTGAGCAAAGATAACGTCTATTACATGAAGCCTTTCTTATAAAAATAAGTTGTTACTTCTTGTATTTTACACAGAAGTTTAAACTTGGGGTAGCTTGGCAAAACTACAAAGCATGAAGAGAAACAACTTGTGTTTGTTGGTTTGTGTTGTCTCCTCATCAGCAACCAAAGATTACCTCTCCTAGCTAGTTAAATTAGTATAACCGAGGGTAAAATAGCAAAGTCAGATGTGCACATACGGATGAAGGATATGACTGCAAACACCGAAGCATGAGAACGTTAATTGACCCACAGCCACAGATAGCCTCCTCTTCGGTCATTGTCCAACAGATCTTACTGAGTTTGAGAAGACCCTTCACCTTGGCAGCACCTACAGTGCCTTTATTTGCTCCCTCCCTCTCTCTCTCTCTCTCTCTCTCTCTCTCTCCATAGCTGTTTGCATTTGAAATAATCCCCAAAACCCAGGAAACATCGAAAGAAGCAAGAAGAGTGAGGGACTTAGAAAAGTAGAAGTCACAGTCAACCAAGTGCTTTAGTGCTTGTTACGAGATGATTTTTCTTGCTAGGGCTACGTGATAAGGGCATTTTCCATTAAGTATATATAATCATCGTTCAGTTTTTATAGGTGTCTTACGAATAACGCATTCTAGCAATATTATCCAAGTTTTTCTTATTTTTAAGTATTTTTTCTGTACGGTTGTTTTACTTGAACATTTCTCAGCTCTCAAGTAGGATCAGCGTGGCTAAACTAAAATACAAAAATGAATGTTATACTGTTATAAGAAGTATTCTACAAATAATTTCGTCCTGAAATTAACCCTAATCAATAACAACTTGTCAATTAAAAAAGCACCAACTACTAGACAACCTCCTTAAAAAAGTTGCTTCACACTTTCCCTCGCAGCCACTAATGAGCTAGCTTTTTTCCTTTGTTGTAACGCCGGATGATGAGCTGAGTTGTAGCGAGCGAGTGAGTTGAGAGGATAAGGTTTTTACGGAAATCAGTGACAAGTTTTCTGGTGCAGACCAACTTTTTTATTTTATTTTATGTATTTGCATATAAATAATTATATGTGTGTGAGGCAAAGTCTCTTCAGCATGCAGCACTGACTCTTTTTTCGCATAGATGGTAAAAAATGCTTCTGAAATTATCATGATCTGGTTTCTGGGTTTGCTAAACACACCTTCGCTGTTTCGCAATCCACCCAAAGTTCCATCTTTTATCTACTTCTGGCCACTCCTTTCTGTGGGCTTCTGGTGTTTTCTGATAAACCAACCTCCACACTGACCATTTTCAGGTAAGTTATAAAAGAACTGAGATTCTCATCATTCTCTTTTTGTTTATTTTTCCTTCTCGTTTCTGAAATCACTGTAGCAGTATCTGATCAATGATAGCTAGCTAGCAACTACCATGCCATTTTTATTATTATTGTTAGTATTATATCGTTTTTGTTGTCTTTTTCTTCTTCCTCTGTGTTCTACAGGGTCCTTGAAATCTGTGATCTTTCTTTTGGAGGTTTGTTGGAAAAAGGCCATCAGGAGAAAAGGGTTTTCACAATCACTGCTTCTCCGTTGTCCTCGTTAGGTTTTTGGTGCTATCTCTATTTGATATTTTATAATGTATGCATTTTCTTTTTAAAATAGAAAATCGATTAATTTTTTAATTTTTACTTGAAATTATCTCAGTAAAAAATAATTTAAATCTAGAAATTGTTTAATGATCGACATATATTAAATAAATCAAAAGAATTCATAATAAAACGTCTATTTATCTTATACATTTTGACTTTTTATGAGCATTATCCTCAAATAAAAATAAACAAATTGAACATATATAATTATGAAATTTCTACAAGGATGATAGACATGTATTATCCTTATTTTAATTTCTGGTATTGATACGTAGATTCCTGATATTATTCTCTCTTGCACTTTTTTGATTTTTGCATCCCAAGAAATAAATAAAAATAGTTTTTATCTCTTACCAATGCCAACCAACTGTAAATAATTATCCTCTTACTTATACAGAAAGTAGGGGTTCATTTTTGCTCTGTCATTTCTCTCTCAATCTCTCTCTTTCTTTGGTTGGTTGTTTCTAAAAGCACTTCAACCTTTGGATGTTTTCAGAGCAACCCACCAATGACAGATTGGAGTGGTATGATGAGCAAACCCAGTGGTTTTGGTGGGGGAAGAAATAATGAAGATTTTGAAGAAGAAGATGTGTGGGGTTTTGTGAAGTCTCATAACAATAACTCACCTGTTGCTGCTGCTGCTTCTTTTTCTTCTTCGTCTTCGCCCTCCTCTGCATCTGCATGGCGCCTCCCTACTACGCCAAGAACAATCCCAAGCGCCAATAGTAATCCTCCAGCTGTCCATGAAGTCCAAAAATCTGCTCCTGTGGCAATCCCTGATTGGTCAAAAATTTATGGCAAGAGTGCGAAGATTGGTTCTTGGGTTCATCACCATGAGGATGGTGATGTGTCTGGTGTCAATGGTGATGGCGATGGTGATGGTAATGGTGATGGTGGTGATAATGGTGATGGTGGTGATAATGATGATGGTGGTGATAATGGTGATGGTGGTGATAATGATGATGGTGGTGATGATGATTGCATGGTTCCTCCACATGAATGGGTTGCCAGAAAGCTTGCAAGAAGCCAGATTTCATCATTCTCTGTGTGCGAAGGGATTGGAAGAACACTCAAAGGAAGAGACCTCAGCAAAGTAAGGAATGCCATTTTGACTAAAACTGGTTTTTTAGAGTAATTATTTGGAACAGGTGCACGTCACGTGATGTTTCCGTCCAATTAATATAATGTCAATGTTTAGAACGTCACGATGTTAGTTAACCGGCTTAGGTAAGTTGTTCTATATTTCAAGTGTTCATTTTTTTATGTATGGAAGTGGAACCAGGTAGGGAGTCTTGTGGGTAAGAGAAAATCAGAGGTGCTTCAAGCAAAAAAAATGGAATTAAGAACCATATGGCAGCCTTTGAGATTTTGTATGGTGGTCACTACTAGTCAAGTAAACAAGGAATTAGAAAATCTTGATGCTTCTATAAATTTTAATTTTGCATTTGTCGAGTAGTCCTATTAATTTATTTTTTTTATAAGAAAATCACTACTTTGGGGTTCAAAATACGTCTAGAGTTATCCTCTTTAAAATGATCAAAAAATTGAATAAAAATCGTAAGTATAGCTTCACAATAATTAGGAGCAATGCGATTGTTCGTTAATTTGGTTAGAAATCAGCAAAAACCGATAAACGATCGTCGATGTTAACTTGAATTGAGTTTTTCGCAAGAAATTTCACAAAACTCTTTTCTATGGTGCGACAAAAATGACCCAAAAATTGATTTAGTAGAAAATGTTCAAGTTTTCGTATTATCTTTTGCATGCGCATTAAAAACAAATCCATTCCGAACTGTTTATTCGAATTAGGGCCACCAAAGTAGGTAAAAAAGATTCAAGAATCGATTCATCTTGCTCCACCTTGTTGGACTGATTCTAGTTTTTTTTGTATCTCTCAGAGATGATCGCCGCTAAGGTGACTCTCTCAAAGTCGGATTCTTTTTTAACTCTCTTTTACTTTATATTTTTTACGTAATACTTTAAACTGTTAACACAACAATTGCGTTAAACAGTGAAGTGGTAAAGAGTTTATAGGAGTCCCATTTGAGGTGGTAAAAATACAATAATTTGATTAAGAGATCCCTGGGTATATGCAGCCAGCTCCAACAAATGATTGGCTATTCCTCTTTTGCCGACATGTACTCTACTAGACTACAAATGCAACAATGGCACTATTGAGTTTTCACCTTTCATTCGTGCTTGCAGGTTTTCTAACCACTCAAATTCCCACAAAAATTTTGCAAATTTTTCGAGTTGGGTTGCCTTTTTGATCAAGGGAGGAGCATCGGATTGGATCCCAAGTCCTAAATATGCACCAATGTGTCATATGATCTCCTAAAAATTAAGAGAGAACAAATATGAAATTAGCTCCAAGTGAGGATCGAATTAGGAACCTTTTGCTTACTACTACTGTGTTATGGAAGTTGGTTGAAATTTTTTTATACAATGATATTAGAGGTGACGAGTTGGGTTAAGTGGCCAAAGATTGCAATTTTACTGGATCGTATTGTTAGTCCCTCTTTAAAATTGAGTAAACATACAAAGAGGAATCAAGGTCTCTGTGTCGGACAACTGAAGGATTCGGAGATTCGGACCCTCATTTTATATCCTTTGGCCCCGATTAGCCCACCCAGAGGGTTTGGATTTCTCTCTCCCTCTCTAGAACGGTCCAGATTTCTTGATCCATCAACTCCAGACTGCGAGATCCAGAGAGAATTTGAATTCCTAAGAAAGAACTAAAATAAAAAGTGGAAAATGAATACTAAAAATAGGAGCAGGAAATCCAAATCCCATCGGTACACATACTAAGTTACCTTAAGTTACTCAAACATATACATGTGAATTTTTAAGTTACTCAGATATGAAACAGTCTTGAATCTTATGACACAAAGCAGAAACTGAATGAACTGAAACCGACAACATGAATTTGCACACATACATTTGGCTGTTCATGAATAATTAAACCATAATTAACGTAATTTAAATATGTTACATAAACAACAATGCAATTTATTAAGTAAATTACCATTTTTCTTATTCCCTGGGTTTGACGTACCATTGAAAATAAAGTCTAAAGACATTTTAGTCAAACAACATGAAGCTGTTTGCAGTTTATTCACATGGAGAATGAATGAGGACGTTTCAGTAATTTGGCATATTAAAGAGGGCAGTTAGTGGGTCTTTCTCACTGCACATCTCGTCTCTTACAGCGGAAGAGAGAGAGAGTGTGTGTGTCCAAAAGTGTCTCAAGCAGGTGGCTTTCACCTTCCAAATTTCCAAAGAACTTTTCTTTTTTCAATTTTTTTTTTCTGGGTTTGGATTATTTTCGAATTTCCCTGAAATTTGTTGTTTGTTTTTCAATTTTTGGAATTTGTGTGTGTGTGTGTTTTTAGCATTGCCGGAAGGAAATGTCTGTGAAGAGCAGAGGATGGGGAGGAGAGGTAACGGTGAGGAATGTGATATCAAGGAACTGGGCTCTTTTGCTTTGCTTCTGCAGCTTCTGTGCTGGAGTTTTATTTACCAACAGGTAAATTTCTCAGATGGGTTTTTACTGTTTTCTGTAAATTCAGTGTGTTTAACTGGTTAATGATGGCCAGTTTATGATAATTGGATGATTATTCTATATTTGGAATTGGGGCTCCCTGATTATATCTTAAGAAATTTGAGTTTCTTTTTCTTCTTTTGTTAACATTTTGATCTTTGAGGCACAGCGTGTAGTTTGTTTCTAATACGTTTTGTGTCATCGACGCGAAAGATGGGCAAAGACAAATGCGTGTGCTTTTCTATTAGTTGATGTTCTTTACAATTGCATTGTTTGATTTGCTTAAGGTTACATGTCGAGAAAACTTGGCATTAGTGGTTTAAGATGTCCATGTCATAATGATCGAGAAATTTTTAACAGGTTGTGGATGGTGCTCGAATCAAGGCCATCGAGAATTGGAGCTGAAAAGATAGTTTCCGAATCTGATGCGTTTGATCATAAGCTGGTAAGTTTATTTATTACATGTTTTCTAGTTTTAGTTTGCATGGCAAATAGTTCTTGAGAATGTGGCCATCTTTTGATAGCTCGAATAATTTCTTTGGTCGCGGATCAAACGAACTTCAAAGAATAATGAGATTTATCAAACGAACTTCAAAGAATAATGAGATTTTGTAGCTTATGAAATTTCATACAAATATTAGTCGTACCATGCTGATATGCTTCAAATCTTTGACTGAGGGTAGATTTCTTCGATACGGGGAAAACGAATTCTGGTCTGTAGTTTCAAATGGAAGTATTTGTAGTCTCACCACGGGACACGTTTCATGAGAAATGGTTGGAAGGGATTTTGTTTCTTCAAAGACATATCGGCTTTGAAGTATTCTTTATCATCATTTCTTAGCTGATCAATTAAGTTTCACTGTGATACTGGAGGGCAGTGTAATGTCTCAAAATATGGGGGAGGATTCTGTAGTTTCACAAAACTTTTGGGAGAGGTCTATGTAATTTACACTTCTTTCCTTCATATGAAGCTGTAACTATACTGTATTAATCCTTTGTCAATGATGCTTCTTTTGTTGTAATTTTTTCCTCAACCTTTTGCCTATCTTTGAAGGTTTTAAAGCACACGACCAGTGACAATTCAGCGGAAGCTACTAATCAAGTGATTCAGTAAGTTCTGCTGATGCTTTATCTTACAAGAAATGTTGTTGTGTCTTGAAGTACTAAAACACGAAGCGTATTTCTATTCATGCATGCAGGGAGCTAAATAAAACGATTTCAGATTTGGAGATGAAATTAGCCGCTGCTAGGGCAACTCATGAATCTGTACATAATGGATATCCTAAGTCAGGAAACCTGAAGACTGTTCAATCAACTTCGAAAAAAAAGTACTTCATGTTTATAGGGATCAATACGGCTTTTAATAGCCGGAAAAGAAGAGATTCAGTACGTGCAACTTGGATGCCTCAAGGTGCATTATACATTTAGGTTTAATTTGGTTGCGCTGTTAATGTGATAGTTGAGTTTCTTATTCTAGCTGTAATTAATGGTTTCTCGTTGTAAAAATCTTTACCAGGTGAGGATAGAAAGAAGCTCGAAGAAGAGAAGGGCGTAATTATACGGTTTGTTATAGGTCACAGGTGAGGTTTACCATGCCTTCTTTCACGCGTTGTCAAAAACTAAATTCATAGCTAATCTGGTTAATGTTTGTGTACATATCTAGTCATTTCAGCACTGAGACAGATACAATTGTCTTCTTCTTTTTTTTCTCGTTCCTAATGATACATCCAGGCTATTGAATATGAACTGGAAAATTATGAATATTTATTGATTTTCCTATTTTTACTAGTTCGACGGCTGGTGGTATTCTTGATAAAGCGGTTGAAGCAGAGGAGCGCATCCATGGAGACTTCCTGAGGCTGGTGATTTTCTTGTCCATTTTAATCAGAAATATATTACTCCTTGTAACACTCCATTTAACACAATTTCTAATTCATACTATATTTGCAGGACCATGTTGAAGGATACCTGGAATTATCAGCCAAAACAAAGACGTATTTTTCGACAGCTGTTGCCTTGTGGGATGCTGAATTTTATATCAAAGTTGATGATGACGTCCATGTAAATTTAGGTAACATAAATTTAAGATTCTTTTCCACATCTGTTCATTTTCCCAAGGTTGCTCAGGCTCTGTTGCTAACATTATTTTTCTCAGCATTTCGATTTAACCCCTTTTCCATCTTGTTGAGTTGGTTTGCCTTTCATTTACCACAGCAACGCTTGGAATGATTTTATCCAGACACCGTCTGAAACCCCGAGTCTATATTGGCTGCATGAAGTCAGGTCCAGTCCTTGCTCGAAAGTAAGCGAGTGGTCTGTTATTTTTAGCCGGATGTATGCTCTCAGGTATTGATGAACATGGTTTTCATGGTATTTTTATTGTGTAATAGGGGAGTGAAATACCATGAGCCAGAGTTTTGGAAATTTGGTGAGATAGGAAACAAGTATTTTCGGCATGCTACGGGACAGTTATATGCTATCTCAAAAGATTTGGCAACTTACATATCAATAAACCAGTAAGTTCTCACCTTGTCTCTATTTACGGAGCTAAATAAAACTCTGCTTGGAAAGAGTTGCTTCTCAAATTGTCTTTAGCCTTTTAGTTTGATTCTTATTTCTTTCTTCTTTTTTTCTCTTGTTGAAGGGATGTGCTGCACAAATATGCCAATGAAGATGTTTCGTTGGGATCTTGGTTTATTGGTTTAGACGTAGAACAGGTGGACGATAGAAGACTCTGCTGTGGTACCACGCCAGGTAATATGAAAATTCTATCGATGCTTCCTGAATGAGTTGTTTTCCTCATTTGAGATGTAATTACATTAACATGAAATCGAGCAGTAGAAAAACAGAGAAAATTCTGCTTGCGCGCATTCTATATAGAGTTGATGGTGTAATACGTGCTGCAGATTGTATGTGGAAGAAAATGGCAGGCAACACCTGCGCTGCTTCATTTGATTGGCGATGCAGCGGGATTTGTAAGTCTATTGAGAGGATGATGGGCATTCACGAGCACTGTGGTGAAGACAAGAACGCTATTTGGACTGCAAGATTTTCTCAGTAACCGGCTGATGTTCATCCAATCTCATGAGTGATGTGCGGATAGCCTGAAGAAGGCATGCAGACGTGTTTTGTTCTTCTTTCCGGCTCATTGTTGGTGATAGATCATAGATGTATGTAATACCAAAATATAGAATGATTCCAGTTTAAGGGAACAACATTGTTGTTGGGGGTGCGATAAGCATTATTGCTCGTGAAATTAACCCCAACGGCAGCTGGAAAGTCTAAAGAGATGATGAGATAGATATTTAACACCCCATTCTTTTGATGGCGGGGAGCTAGATTGTAAGTTCTCTGCCATGGACACTATGCCTCTTAATAAGTAGTAACCCTTAAAACCTACAGCATTTGCTGCATTTTGCTTTCAAAGCAATATTATAATATTTGTTGCCTTCACTCTCATTGATGACTGTCTAGTAGTACTGTTAAAACAGTAAAAAGAACGACTCCAAGCCGTTAAGCTTTTTCGTTTTGTGAGAGTTGAAACAGTAAACACATAAGGTCTTACAGGGACGATAAATGATGGAGGCCGATTCTGCCCTCCTCTTTTGGTAACCTTCCCATTCCTTTTTGTTTGTGACGGTTAAGTCACGTTAACATTTTATATTCTTATTGCTTTTTGTCTTATTATCTGTATAAAAAATTAATATAAAATATTGATGTGACTTAACCGTGACCACACAAAACAAAAGAGAATTGGGAGGGCACCAAAAGAGGAGGGCTGACAATCTGCCTCCATAAATGATTTCTTTCATCCAGGATGGATTTCTGGCGAATGAAATGTCTTACATGAATCTCAAGAAATTTACAATGCAACAAAAATAATAAAGGAAAACTAATGAAAATGATTTGAAAATTTTGAATTTTAACGATAAGGACAAAATAAAGGGTAAAATGAATAGTATCAAGATTGATTTTTTAGTCTAAAAATATGGTTTTTTGTTAAAGTAAACAGTACCGAGAGCTTTTCGTTAAAGTTCTCTTAAAATAAATGACGTTTCAATAAAAAATCCAATACTCGCTTTGCTGAGTGATACCAAATATTTTAAATCAAATGATGTGGTCGTCGATGATTGGATTATTGATTAAATATCGATTAACGTACTTATTTTTTATTGGTAACACATCATTTGATTTACAAATTTTTTTATTTAAAAGTTTAGTCTTCCTAGCATTCTCTCGTTTTAATGCATTTGTCCATTACACATCTAATTCCAAAAAAATTAACAGATATTAAAACTGTTTTAATAGAAGAAGAAAAAAAAATTAAAACGCAACGACGTCGTTCGTATCAACAAATTGGTGACGCGACCTAGGAGAGAGGAGAAAGTCTTGAAACACCGCGAATCGAAAGGAGAGATGGATAAAGATTGCAAGTCAACAGATTTCGTGTAGGAATCGGAAAGGAACCCTAACAATTCAAGTCTCTCTAATTTATATAATAATAATTGTATGTGTTTGTGAGTGTATATATATATTGCCTTCAATATTTCTCTCCGTCCGTCTCTGATTGATTTTGACTCTCTGTTCTTTTCCCAGTCCTCCAATCAATTCTCCAATCCCCAGAAAGCCCTAATCGTTTCCTTTCCTTGTCTGGTAAGTTTGATCCCGCAACGTTTTCTTGCTGTATTTGTGTTTAATCTTGTTATTACATTTTTGGGTAGGAGGGAATTTTCAATTTTGTTATCTCTTGTTGTTTGAAATTTGCAGAGATCAATCGCAGTGAGAATTCCGCCATGGCCAAAAGCTCGTTCAAGCTTGAACATACTCTGGGTATGCTTTTAATTTTTTATTTTGTTGGGTTATTTGTATGGTTTCTGGAATACCCATATGCCTGTTTTGGTTTCTTTTAGTTGGTTGATTGTAGTTTTTGATGTCTGGTTCTTGAACACCTGAATTATGGATTGTGGCCCTTTTGGATTGAAGGATGATTTGCAGATAAAAGTTTTTGTCTTTTTAATTTTATAAAACAAAAGTTTGGGTTTTTATCGAACTTGTGCTTGGTATCAAACTTGTTCTGCTTGCTATTGTTTAAATTTTAGTATGAGTTTTTTGATCGAACTTGTTCTGATATCAAACTTGTTTGTTCAATGGTTTTCAGTCGTGGGATTATAAATCATCGGCCTTTCTTTGACATGAGTTTTTCTATCAAACTTGTATTTGATAGAATTAAGTTGTGGGGTTCTAGATTATCGACCTTTGTGTACAATCTTATCAATAGCTTCTGTTTGGTTTTTTAAATCAGTCTCAGTTTTTCTATCCGACCTGTTTGTTTGATTGAATTGAGTGGTGGTATTTGAAATTGTAGACCTTTTGTTGGGTAAAGGTTGAATTTTGTTTTGTGGAATGTCCATCATTATCGTCATGGGAGCATAATCTTTGTGAAAGGCTGTCTTTAATTCTTTCGGAATTATCTGTAAAAAAATAAACTCTATGGAATTAGTTTTTGTCGTACTTTTCATTCACATTGTTTTGGTGATGGTCTTGGACTAACTAATTTCAGAAAGGAGGCAAGCAGAAGCTAGTCGTATCAGGGAGAAGTATCCTGACAGAATTCCAGTAAGAGTTTTACTGAATCAAATACGTGTACTTCCTGTGTTTTCAGGGTTACGCTCTTTTGCTAATTTGAGCTTCCGTGCAGGTGATTGTGGAGAAGGCTGCAAGGAGTGACATTCCTGACATTGACAAGAAGAAGTTAGTAGCTAATTCCCTTCCGCTTTAGTTCTTGTTCATATGTATTACTACTATGCAAGAGGATTGTGCTATGTTTGTTTATACATCTGATATATTCTCTGTATAGTAAATAGTTTATAGTGTAAGTTGTGCATTTTGACATACACATGCGATTTATATGCACGGAGGGGATTCTAGTCGTGTCTAATCATTTAAAATTTGAACCTTATTAAAACATTTGTGGGGAAGAATGATTCCGTATCTAAAGTGATATCCTAGGAGTGGTTAAGAATGGTCTTGATCATCTACTTATTACAACGGCAAACTCCAAGTTCATTCGTACTTCGCTAAAATCAAGGGGTTCTCACATGGTTTTGCTGTTATGTTTCTCTCCACAGATACCTCGTCCCTGCTGATCTCAATGTTGGGCAATTTGTTTATGTTGTTCGGAAGAGGATCAAGCTCGGTGCAGAAAAGGCTATATTTATCTTTGTCAATAACACACTCCCTCCTAATGGTCAGTTGCAATTCATTTATGTTTTAGGCATTATATATATATTCTTCCAAAGTTGGGGTACTAATATTTTTTCCTATGTTACAGCTGCTCTGATGTCTACAATTTACGACGAGAACAAGGACGAGGATGGATTTCTTTACTTGACCTACAGCGGAGAGAATGTCTTCGGAGCAAGAATGGTTGTAAATAGAACTGAGCAAATGTAAATTCTTGGCATTAGAATTTCAAAGGATGTTAATGAATGATTTAACTCCAGCTATCTGTTTATCTCACGGTCGGATATCAGAATTGGTTTTTATTTTTATTTGTGCATGAAGTAGATCTGCTCTTTGGCCATGGATGTTGATATTTTGTTACAGTTGGAAATGAATGCGCAGATTCTAGTTCTATACGTAAAGGACGAACCAAGCCAACAAGGCTACCCGCTTTGCAAGGGTTGGGGAAACATTTATCGTACATAGAGGTTATTTTCACGATTCGAACTCGTGATTCTTCTGTCACAAAAGAGCAACATTGCCGTTGCGTCAAGGCCCGCCTTCATATTCTAGTTGAATACGTAACGCAACAAAAGTCATGTTGAGATTACTTCCCAAGGTTTAAAACGATTGGTATTTCAACATTCTTACACACCAAACAGGCAAAAACAATCACAAATCAACACTTGGACAACAAACAATTCGACTTTCTGGATATCGAACATTTCTAGTTTACTGGTTTGGTTGTTTTCTTCTTCTGGCACTGACTTTTGATCCATTTGATGCCGTTGGATGTGCCGCTCTTGATCTTCTCAGCGCCAGCCATTGCAACCACCTTGGCCTTGCCTAAGCCAGACTTGGTCTCTGCCTTCTTGTTGTTGCTGTTGTTTTCTGCCGTTTTGGCGCTCTCCGCATCTTCCAGTGCGCCAATGCCTCCGGCGCCCCACTGATCGGCCCACCCCGGTGCTTCGGCAGCCATCACTTGTCTCAAAAGTCTCCAACCACCACCCTGTTTCCATAAAACATGGCAAAATAATTTGACAAGTATCAATTTAACAATGGTAACGCATTCAAAATTTGCAGAGATTTCTTCATATTTTCTTTGATTATTGGTAGCAGATGGAGATCTGAACAGCATGGAATATGAGATACCAAGAACAAGAGAGAGATAGAGAGAGAGAGAGAGAGAGAGAGTACCTGGAGAGGAGAGAGAGAGGTTAGCTAGCGTGTAGATTTAGAAAGATGGTGGAGTTAACCAAAAGAAAACGAGGGAGGTGTAGTTGTATATATTGAGAGAGCACATGGGACGATGGATGGGCTGTCTCTCTCTCTCTCTCTCTCTCTCTCTCTCTCTATCACCTTCACCTCTTTTATATAAATTTGATTCAGTATTTTACTTTTTTGTTTTCTTCAAATTTAAAAAGTAAAAAAATAAAAAAGAAAAAGGAGTTTGCCAACTCATGACATCCAGAGAAGCAAGCAAAGCATCGTTTGGCATTTTCCCTTTCTTTCATTGTGCAATCTCTAATCATCATCATCTTTGATTCCCAGTCGTCCAGAGGCACAGAGCATCTTTTCCTTAACAACCAAGGCATCTCTCACAACCCTATATTCAACGCAGCGGGATTCTCTTTTCTCTAAATTTTTTTTTCTCCTCTTTCATTTTTCTTTGAAGAAGTCTGTTGATGCACAAAACCGTGGTGGTCTTGGAACAACGTAAATCCGGCCGTGAATCCGCACAAACGCTCAAGAACATGAAGAACACATAAGAACACAAGGCTTTTATCGTGGTTCACCCCAATGTTT
>JADOBS010303651.1:0-21531 GCA_015708375.1 Cydonia oblonga | reverse complement strand
TATATATATATATATATATATATATATATATATATATATATTTGCATGCAATAAACAAGGATGAGGCTTCAAATGCTAGGTAATTCAAATTTGTTTTGGACGAGTGGTAGTGGTAAAATGGTGATGGAGCCCATTTTATAAAGTAGGCCCAAGTTGTTAGGTGTTTTTTGGCGGGAAGGCGTAGTCGTGGCAGACTGGCAGGTCTTATTTTGGCGCCAGAAACCAGAAAGCGGCACGAAGTGAGAAGGGAACTGTAGAGAAGGAGGAGGGAGAGAGAGAACTCAGAAGTGAGAGAAGTGACTGAGAGACTGCGAGGAAGCAAAAATGGAGGCTTACGGAGGATACTTGGTGGATGAGAAGGCGGTGAGGGTAGAGTCCATCTTCGTGGACTTCCTCAAGAACTTCAGGATCGCCGGCGGAGGAGGAGAGGCGTATTACGAGGCGGAGATCGAAGCCATGGCCGCCAACGAATCCAGCACCATGTTCATTGACTTCTCCCACGTTATGGTCTTCAACAATCTCCTCCAGAAAGCCATTTCCGACGAGTTTCTCAGGTCCATTTTCTGAAAACCCTGAACCCCCAAATCCCCCAACTTGATTGATCTGTGTATTCACTCAAAATTGGTTGACTTTTTGTTTGATTGATTAGGTTTGAACCCTATTTGAAGAACGCTTGCAAGACATTCGTGACGCAGCTCCGCCCCAACTTCATCTCCGACGATACGAACAAGGACATCAATGTCGCCTTCTTCAACCTCCCCGTTTCCAAGAGGTGTGCTTTTTATTGATTTCTTTACTTAATATTACAGAATTTGATTGAGCTTCCAAATGGGACATGGAAAATAATGGAACTTTTTTTCATTCTAGGTTGAGGGAATTGACCACAGCAGAAATTGGGAAACTGGTATCGGTGAAAGGTGTGGTGACTCGGACCAGTGAGGTTCGACCAGAGCTTCTCCACGGGACATTCAAGTGCTTGGAGTGCGGAGGCGTCATCAAGAATGTCGAACAACAATTCAAGTACACCGAGGTCAGCCAGCTTACATTTAATGGCACAATTGTTTTTTTTATTCCAATAGTTTAATGTTTCTTTTGAGCGTTCTGGTGGGTGATTCTGATTTTTTGTTTTAATTGTGGGTTCAAAGCCAACAATCTGTGTCAATGCCACCTGCTCTAATAGAGCAAGGTGGGCGTTGCTTCGGCAAGAGAGCAAATTTGCAGACTGGCAGAGGGTACGAATGCAGGAGACGTCCAAGGAGATACCTGCGGGCTCCCTTCCTAGATCACTGGATGTTATTATCCGCCACGAGATTGTTGAGAAGGCCAGGGCCGGTGACACGTAAGCAAAGTCACCCCCTTTGCTTGATTCCAACTAGTGTTTTTTTTCTTTTTCAGCATACTAGTAGCATGTATCTAAGCTCCATGTCTGTTTCATTTTGTGCACTCATAGGGTCATTTTCACGGGCACTGTGGTTGTCATACCAGACATAATGGCATTGGCCTCCCCTGGAGACAGAGCGGAGTGTTCTCGACAAGCATCCCAGCGCAATGGTTCTATGGCTGGACATGAAGGAGTGAGGGGTCTAAAAGCATTGGGAGTGAGAGACCTCTCCTATCGCCTTGCCTTTATTGCCAACTCAGTTCAGGTTTGCCATTGAGTAAATTTGATCAGTGTTTCTGGTTATGTGATTGGTGTTTTTCTATAATCCTTGCTTTACAATTGCATTTTTGGTTCTTTTCCTCCAGATTTCTGATGGTAGACAGGATACTGATGTCCGGAATAGAAAGAAGGATGCTGACGACGATGACAACCAGCAGTTCACTGTTAGTTCCTGATACAACCTCCTGTGCTTTTTTCCCATCTGCTAGTCTCTAGTTGTTGTTGTTCGTTGTCATTTCGGATTTCACTTTTGATCCTTCACTTGTTTTCTTCTCAACTGGCTATTGTTTGAAACTAAGACTTCACTATGTTTTGGAACTCTGCATGCATATTTAGTATTTTTGGGGAACAATTTTCTGACCCACTATTATTGTTCATTAATTTGGCAGGAAGAAGAGAAAGACGAAGTTCAAAGAATGAGGAATACCCCTGATTTCTTCAATAAGCTTGTTGATAGCATTGCTCCAACTGTATTTGGCCATCAAGATATCAAGCGTGCAATTCTGCTTATGCTCCTGGGTGGTGTCCACAAGTTTACTCATGAAGGCATCAACTTGAGAGGAGACATCAATGTTTGTATAGTTGGAGACCCCAGTTGTGCAAAATCTCAGTTCCTCAAGTATGTCCCTTCTGCTGCTTATCATTTCAGTTCCCCTAGTTTATAGACACATCCACATTTTTTATGTTCTATCAACTGTAGGTATACGGCAGGAATAGTTCCAAGATCCGTTTACACTTCTGGGAAATCCTCCTCTGCTGCTGGTTTAACTGCAACTGTTGCCAAAGAACCAGAAACAGGAGAATTTTGTATTGAGGTAGCATCTAAATTTATGGACGCTTATTAACCATTTTGCACATTTATTTGTTTCTATGGAATTATAGCTCACATAATAGATTTTCAGTGCTGCATTTCCAGGTTGATTTTGTCATATTTTTGTGAATTGTGAGGGAGTACATACCTCGGCTTCCTATTTCTTTTGGCAATCTCTTTGCCAATCTGTTTCCAGAAATGCTGATTTGTCACCTGTGATTTCATTTCAGGCAGGCGCGTTAATGCTTGCTGACAATGGTATTTGTTGCATTGATGAATTTGACAAAATGGACATTAGGGATCAGGTAACTGTTTTATTGTTTGGTACAATTTGATGGCATGAGCTAGATGCATAAACTATCATTAACTGGTATGTAATGGGCTTTAGGTTGCGATTCATGAGGCCATGGAACAACAGACAATAAGCATTACAAAAGCAGGAATACAGGCAACACTGAATGCTCGAACATCAATTCTTGCTGCTGCTAACCCCACAGGCGGCCGTTATGATAAATCTAAACCACTCAAGGTATATATATATATATGCTTGAAACTTAAACTTTAAGAACTGTTTTAATAATTGCGGGGTTGTTCCCCTGGGCGACGTTCCGTAAGGGACAACCATTTTGAAATGGAATTGTTTAATAGATTTTCTGTATGGAGGCTATGGACTCATCACCTTTTTGTTTGTGTTTTTCAGTATAATGTGGCTCTTCCTCCTCCTATCCTCTCAAGGTTTGATCTGGTATATGTTATGATTGATGACCCAGATGATCAAACTGATTACCACATTGCCCACCACATTGTAAGAGTACATCAAAAGCGCGAAGAGGCACTCACTCCTGAATTCACTACTGCACAGCTGAAACGTTATATTGCATTTGCTAAAACTCTGAAACCTAAGGTATTCTCTCTGCACTTCCAAAACCATAACCTCACCCCCTCTCTATCTGTATCTGACAGAGCAAAATAAATCACGCAGTTAAACTCCGATGCTAGAAAGCTGTTGGTGGAATCTTATGTTGCTCTCAGAAGAGGTGATACTGCTCCTGGTAGTAGAGTTGCTTATCGCATGACAGTTAGGCAACTAGAGGCATTGATTAGACTGTCCGAAGCCATTGCTCGAAGTCATTTAGACCTTCAGGTGCCTAAAATTGTGGCAAGTTATTTATCGGGGTTTAAGATAAGATACATGTTTTTTAACTCTTAACAAATTCTTGCAGGTAAAACCAGCCCATGTCCGTTTAGCAGTGAGATTGCTGAAAACATCAGTGATAAGGTATGAAATCTATGAGACTATGTTGAATATCCTCCTCTCGTATCATCTCTCTTTCTCTCTCTCCCTCTCTCACGCATACACTCCAAATTCTGAGGCTTTGTGTCAGTAACGTCCGTTTTCTTTTGTCATTCAGTGTGGAGTCTAGTGAGATTGATCTGTCCGATTTTGATCAAGGTGATGATCAAATGCCAAAGCTGAGCCAGCCTCTGAGGATGCTGGCATTATTATAAGACCCTTTTTTTTAATTTTATTTTATGCTGTCTTCAAACTTTATCTTAACATGATCACTTTATGTGGGTAATAGGTGTAGCAAATGATAATGGTGCAGCTGACCAAGGAAAGATTAAAGTAAGTGATGAATACTTTCAGAGGATTGCCCAGGCCCTTGTCATGCGTCTTAGACAGCATGAAGAAGATGTTAGGCAAAGCGGTAAGCCATCTACCCTGTTTATTTATTTTTTTTTTGTTAACGTGTAGATAATGATGAAATGTTAGATCAGTTTTCCTTTGGAATGTTGGTTCCAATTCTGTATAAATCACTAAATAGTAAAGATAGATGTTTATGCATTGTGATAGTCCCGTCAAGCAATCCAACTGTAGAATCTTAAGCTAAATCTCTAGATTTGAAACCACTTCTTCCAAATGGACTCTTCTAACCTTTATTTGTAATTATTACCATGTAATTTGTATTCATTTTCTAGAAAGTTCTTAAAATAATTAACGGGTTCCTTGTTTCAGGGACAGGGCTGGCTGGAATGAGGCAGAGGGATTTGATTGAATGGTATGTGAGACAGCAGGACGAGAAAAATGCTTACAGTTGCAAGGAGGAGGCGGAGCGTGAAGTCACCATAATCAGTGCCATAATAGAGGTAAGAGTACCGTTAGCTTGCACCCTCAATGTTGGTGTAAATGCTGCTATATTATCTGGACATAATAGCAGTTATCTTTTACTAAAAGAGAAAAATAAACACGTGAAATGCAGTGGTTGATAACAAGAGAAGGACATCTGATAGTACTAGATGACGGTAGTCAAGCAGCAGAAGGCGAGGGTGAAGGCGAAGGTTTAGCTCAAGGTGAAGGCGAAGGTTTAGCTCAAGGTGAAGGCGACGGTGCAGGGCACCCGTCAAAAAAATCTAGAAAAGAAAGAATATTGACTGTGAATCCCAACCATGTTATAGATTGATCTGGTGATACTATTTAAGTTGGCAGCCATCAAACCATCAATTGTTGGTAAGTTCACAATCCCCCCGAGTATAATTTGTTGCTCAGTTTTGAGCTTAGTTTGGCTCTGCCGTGCTGCGGCAAAATTTGTTACGGAAAGAGAGATCGGTAATTTATTAGAGCTGAAACGTTCTTATTGTAGTTTAACGCGATTTACTAATGAAATGAACTGCTGTATAACTTGGATTATGGTCTTTGCAGATGAAGACTGATTAACAGTTTCATGTTTGCTTTAATAAATGAATTAGAGGCTTTCTTTTGAGGTGAAATTCTACCGTGCCGGCTGTTGGAAAAGGCAACACACTAATAACGTGAGACTCTCTGCATGTGGGTCCCACCCCTTTATGAGTGCTGTTGTACGCACGGAAGAATTTCTCCTCTTTCGGGAAGACACCTAAGTTGGAAATGCCTCAGGGTTGGATAAGGCAAATAAATATTAATTAGTGAAGGTTCATAATGTTAAAAGCTAATCACCTTCTTTGTCAGAGTGACATGAGTTGATGGTATAATGTTATGTTATTTTCAATAGAGTTTTGCACTCAAACGTTACCCTCCACTTCATCCTTTATCTTCTTGAATATTTTTGCTTCTCATGTTTAAGCTTGCCCAAGCCATTGACGAAGACTACTTAACTTTTTCCTTTCAATCGAAATGACAAAAAAATTCAATAGATAAATTTCAGGGTTACAACAATGACGTCTACATGACAAGAAAAATATCGCACTTAATAGAATAACAAAACATCTGGCATAAAATTGCAAAATGCAAAGTTATAGCAGATAAAAAACAACACAGACAAAAAAACAACACAGACAACTATGTCGCTCAAAAACATAACTTCATCCAATTCAAATTAGTGAACACCTGTTTTATTATTTATTTTTACAGTGAATTGGTCCAAATTCTCATTTGGAGACAAAATAGTTGAGGACAGTTGACATCAGATCTCCTAAAATTTGATCACTTTTCTAATAAATGGATTAATTAAATATGCATTCCAATATAAACAAATATTATTGTAATTTTTTTTGGGACAAAATGTTAGTTTAATTCAAGTATGACAAACTTAATTCACTAATTATCCTTTTTATAAAAATATTTTAATATGGCCTCAGTCGTGGTCTTTGAGGCTTTTTTCTTGAAGGAGAATAATTCTATAACTCCACCAACTTCATAAGATACCTCATAACAACACTACAACTTATGATACTCGAAATAATTAGCTTGCTTTGGTTTGTTTTGATTCTTATAAATTTATAATTAGCTGACTACTGTTAATTGGCTTTTTCATTTATTTTGCAAGTCCAATCTAATTAAAAATTGTTAGAAGATTCAAAAAACAAACATGAGCTTAACCAAGTCGTTGTGCAATATGCTTCTCCTTTTAAAGTATTGCTTTTTTCTTCTTAACAATCGTCAAGTGACAGTTAAAGAGAGTTGAACTCGGAACGTCAAATGCAATGATCAATCTGATTAACCAAAAAAACTACAAATTCTTCAGAAAACACAACCGTTAGCTCATATTTAAGTGAGAGGATTACTTGCATGATGATATAAACAACAAGATGCTGGAGAATTTTCCAACTGTCAGATTAAACTTCAATATTAATTCTCTGAGGAAAATGGTGGCTGACAGATTAGCAAAAGATGGATGTTTCACAGATAAATAAATATTTTTTCTCTGAAAAATATATATAATATCAAAATTGTAAAACAAACTCAGGTGGCAAATTAGTCCAACTACTATACATCATACACAAAATCTCTTTTTAGTAAAACCAAAAATGCTGTTTCAGATAGAGTTCAACTTGAATATCAATTTTTACCTGTCGTTCAAACAACAAATTACGGTTTGACATATGTGTAAAAACTCTTTCTTTGATTTGTCGAGTTATATTTGAATAGGTTCTGATTGTAATTTGCAAATGAGTAAGACGAATTAGTTGGTCTTCAAACAAAAATACAATTATTCTTACAGCAAAAGCCAGAACGTTGTCATCAATTCAAAATTAATGTATATGATGTCTCCTACCAGGAGCACTTACCTTTGTAGTACCAAAACCAAATCATATGCAGCTAATTAAACCTGTCTTAGCCCCACTTAAAAACTAATAGAAAGTTTTCTCGTCTCCCACCCATTATGGCTTAAACCTTAAAAGGGCGATCCAAGTTAACTAGGTTTCCCACTTTGCGAGGGTCGGAAAAGAAACATCTATCGCACTCCTTGTTATGGTCTAAACCCTAAAAAAGAAAAATATATAAAATTATAATCAACCCATCTGTATATATTTTTGCATTTTTTTTTTGGTATTTTGTTAATTTTTAATTTTTTGTATACACATACAATCAAGCGAAGAGTAACATGGCTTGACAAAAAAAAAAAAGCAGAGAGTAACATGGCATGAATTTTTGTCTGCATTGTTTGCAAATGAGGCCATGGGGGGTTGGTTTGTTTCGAAGAACTTTTCTCAGTCATTGACGGCGTGATTGCTAAATATCCAGCGAAGCCACGTGACAAGTATTTTTCGTCAAGTCAAAGGAAGAAGAAGATGATCCATATACTGATACACGTACGATTAAATTTACAGATCAAATCATCTGTACTAAAAATGGATGTGACCTCTCTGTGACCCCAATAAGTGTTCGACACATATTAAATTTATGACAACAAAATTAAAAAAAGTTAAGATAATGAATACGTGTTAAACACTTATTAGGGTCACAGAGAGACCACATCTATTTTGGATGTAGAAAATTTGATCTCATTCAAGGGTCCCACGTTTCTTTACTCCCCATTGAGGTGATTGCCAGCTGTCACCTTCCCCAACAAGGCTCACCACAATTCCATCTGCATTTTCATATAGAAACTTACAAACACTCCTAGTATGCAACCGTACGGATATTTCAAACTAATCTTTCACGTCAAGTATTCGTAATTCGATTGGTTAAGATCATTTTCATTGCGTTTAAAGTATTGAGTTCGAAACCTACCTCCTGTAAAAATACGCATACCGTCACATATAGAAAAGAAATTTATATCTAGATTACAATTGTGATAATATTTTAAACAAATAACATATTGTCATATGTTTTAACTTTTTCCATTAACAATGCGTTACTGATTTGAGATGTAACATGATAATGTGTCAAAGTGTAGGTGAGTCTCTCTCTCCCATATGCCCCGCTAATTTACAACCACGCCACTGACCACCCTGGCCTTGGATCAGATATCGAATTGTGAAATAATAGCCAAACCTACCTGGGAATTTTGGTGGACTGTCATAGCCCTTGTAATTTAATTGTATAAGGCTATAAGCCGACGGTGGAGGGTAGTTTAGGCAATTTGCATGGGGAGGTTGGCTGGTATCAATGAATAACTAGGTATTTTGGCAATTAAAACAGAACCATAGGGGCATTTATGTGTGCGAAGCATATGTCTATATGTTGATGTGCCAGGTTCTCAAGCTTTTTGTGGTATTAGTCTGGAGAGACAGTTGGCTGCTACAGTTATAGAGAACTGAGGTGGACCTTGAGAGTTTGATTGGAGAGGAAGAGAGGAAGAGAGTTAATCACCCAAATAAGTAGGTAAGATATAGAGATTATTATTAGCTTAGTTTTTCATTCTCCCTTGTGCTCTTCAAAGTTTCAGTACTTGGTTTTGGTTTTTTTTTGCGTAACTTTAAAATCTCGTTTAATAACCATTTCGTTCTTATACTTGAGTTTTTCTGATTCTCGGTTTGTTCTTCTTCTTTTTTTTTTTTGGTTTTTAGACTTAAGGGATTTTTGAGTTGAGAAGTGAGATGGGTTATTGGCAAACAAAGGTGCTTCCAAAGATCAAGAAGGTGTTTGAGACCAAAACCAGTACAAAAAAGGCTGCTGCTGTTGCTGAGGCTTGCAAGTCCTTTGATGACTCCAAGGTTTGTTATATTTCTCCCTTTTTTCTTTCTCTTGTTTTTATGTTTAGGTCAAATTATTTTATTTTCTGCAGAAGATCATACAAATAGAACAATTTATAATTATATATATGTGGTATATAACTATATATGCATCTGTTTTCAGGAGGAGATAACCAAGGAGTTTGAAGAAAAGAAGGCTGAGCTTCATGCAAAAGTAATTGAAATATATGAAGCTTCCTCATCTGAAATAAAGGTAACATATTTACAAACTTGTTCGTATAAGACGAGAAAATATGTCTTATCATTAGTTGTATGAGCAAAATATGTCCGTCTTTTCCGTCACACCAAAAATCTCGTCCATAAGACAAATTAAGAGATAAAGCAATGAAAGAGGAAATTACTAGACCAATTATTAAGTACTAATTAGCTCTTCTGCATAAACTTAATTTCATCTTAAACAGAGTTTGGTTAAGGAGCGCAAGGAGTCAGGGTTGAAGAAGTATTCAGCTGCAGTCCTCAAGTTCCTTGAAGAGTTGGCTAAAATTGGTATGCAATTTATTTAAATCATATTCAACGATTTTTGGGTTTAATTCTTCAAAATTCTTGTGTGTTTAATTGGGTTATATCTTTATATGCATGAACAGAATTCCCAGGATCCAAACCAGTATCAGAAGCCTCTTCAAAATATGGGCCAGCCTATGTTTCGGGTCCAGTTTTCTTTGTGTTTGAGAAGGTGTCAACATTCATTGTGACTGAGGAGAAGGTGGAGCCGCCGCTGCCAGCCGAAGCAGCAAAGACTGAGGAGGAAACAAGTGGTGGTGTAAAAGAAAAGGAGATAGTGATTGAAGAAGAGAAGAAAGAAGAGGTGGTGGAGGAGAAGAAAGAAGAGGTGGTGGAGGAGAAGAAAGAGGAGGTTGAGAAACCTAAACCTACAGAGCCAGATGCTGCTGCTGAGGCTCCTCCTGCCGAGGTGGAGGAATCTGCTGCTGCAGAACCACCAAAGCCTTAGGAAGAACATTCAATCAATCATGCATGGATTAAAAAGGTTTAAAAATTTTCAAGTCCTTCCTCCCCAAGTCAGTGATGACTTCTGCGTAAAAGTGTTATAATTTGGTGAAATATATTTGATTTGTTATTCTTTAATACTTGTAATCTATTTCGGAATATTTGTTTATTCCAAAATTTTTCATTTGTGTGTAATTTTTTGGGTATCAGTCTGTGTATGTATGTATCAGTCTTACTACATTGGAGATAATCAAATTTTGAACTTATTCTATCCACACCAATCAATTGCCCCTTCCTCACTACATAATCACATTTAGGGTCGGAGCTAGAAATTTTATTTAGCGGGACGACCTTAACCTTTAAACTTGAGAAAAAAAATTTCATGATAGTAGAATCTTTTCTATAATTTCGTTGCTTTTATTTTCTTCTCAAATTTCACCAAGCCAACTTGTAGACATTTTTTCTTCTTCACAATTATAGCTTGCTATACATATTATTTGAACATTTCAACTAATCATTTAAAGTACTTTAAATATGATAAATAACTAAGCAGTTAAAGTACTTAAATATGATAAATAACGAAGCACTTAAAGTACTTAAATATGATAAATTCAAGTTTTATGATTTTTTTCCTCTGCACAAAACTTCAACAGTTCAGTGGGGGTACCTGCCCTCGACGGGGTTTAGCTGCCTCTGTCCTTGATCACATTCGAGACATGAGACCTGACGCATGTGGGAGGGCATTATCTATTGGAAGAGATCATCTAAAAACACAAAAAGTAGACCTACCACTTGATTAATTGGTCTATCAGCACTTGGTATTCACTTAGTTAGAGGGGATCTCCAGCTCATGCCGATGCGAAGACACTAAATTGTTGGTAGATTTACAATATGTTGTAAAGTATCCTTGTGAGCATCACATGCTCGCAGTATTTATAAAAAGCCCAAAAAAAGTAGGAAAAAAAAACAAAGAATGCAAGTGTACTTGAATAGAAATATAAAAGAATGAAGGAAATATTTTAAATACGGGTTTTTTTTTATTGATTTTATACAAAATCACCCTATTGTTAAATACATTTCACAATTAAAATTATTACTGAATTACTTACACACCTTAATATGCAATTATAACTTCAACTTTAAATCACTTTGAACGCTTATATCCTAAGATTATTTATCTTCTTCAACTCTCAAAGCCACTTTCACCCTTTATTGTAAAAAAAAATTCCAAACAATGAAACTACAAACACATTAATTAAATAAATTATTTTTAACGTATAGAACATGAAATCAACATTTTAAAGGCTTCACATGAGATAAGTTGAATAAATTAAAAAGCAATATTGGGCCGTTAAAAACGAGAAAGACAAAAGGCACGAGCCCAATAAGTATAAATAAACAGCCCAATTTCAAAATATTCGAGTTCGTTCGGATCAAATACTGAACAACTGGTGATCGCGCATCGCGTTCTTCTTCAGCTTCTTCCCGTCTCTCTCACTCTGACCTCTCCGACTCAGTATTCGTCTCTGCTCTTCCAGGTGCACCCATATCTATATCCTGAACAACTGTATTTATTTATTTATTTGTTAGGGAAGAGGAAGGCTTTCGCTTGTTGGGTTCAATTCGGTTCTCTATCTCTTATTTGATTGATGCAACGAAAAGGGGTTTAGAGTTTAACGATCAAGATACAATCTTTAATTGTTTCTTTCCAACGTTCTAGTAAATTTGGATCAAATACACAATTTTTTTTTTATTAATTTCAGCTTTTTCGAATTGTTTTAGTTGAAAAATTCCAGATAGTTAGAAATCGGGAATAAATTTTGGAATGATTTTGCTTAAATTCAATCTTTTTGTTGTCCTAACAGATGGAGCCAGCAAGTTCATCAAACCCAGATTTTACAAGTGTTGATGGTGCAGCTGTAGTGGAGGGATTTAATCATTCTGTTGATGAGATTTCTGCAAAGGTCGATACGGTGAGGCTTCTTTTCACTAATTATAAACCGGTATCTTCTTTATGTGATTCGAGTTGTAGTTTCGTCGTCTAATCTGGTTGGTGTTATATGATTTTCCACTCCAATAGTTTGGTTTTTCGTCGTTAATTATCAATATGTTGGTCAGCTTCTACTATGGATTTTACTTTTACATCTATGGTTTGTGCAATTTTTTCATTTATGGGAAATCTGTCCAAAATTGTGAACAAGATTGGCTAACTTGTCTTTTACTTGCAGCTTGAGATAAGAGTGAATGAGGTGGAACGGTTTTACTTGACTACGGGAAATCCGCATCTACCCACTTCAAAAGGTATTGCAGTCGTGAAGGATAAACAGTTAACTGCTTCTAAGAAGCAGCAGCAAGATGCATCACGTAGGGAAGCCGCTGCAACAAAGAGAATGCAAGAGCTTATGCGCCAATTTTCTGCAATGTTCCGTCAGGCAAGCACCAAACTTTTGCAATGGATGCAAGTACTTGGGTATATTTTAATGAAGATATTTTCTTACATCTAAGGGTTCTTTCTTCAACTAATTCTTCACATGTTAATTAACTATTTTCTTTCTTTATAATATTGTTGGATATATGATTTTTTGAAGCAAGTTCAGCAGTAATTTCCTGGGGAAGGGGAAAAGTCAGATGATATAGTGTTGGGAGCAGAGCAAAATTGAGTATGTTTGGTCATAATTAATACCTTCTCTTGGCAAAAGACAGTCATTTGGACTTATAGTGAGGAACAAATAGTAGTAGTTTTAGAAGGGCTTTTCACATATCGGCCCTTGATAACTTGACATTTTAGGGAAAAAACACTTCAAAGTTAAAAACCAATACTTTAGGCAAAAATATCCTGTTGATGTTGTAATGGGAGCAGGGCATCATAAGAACCAAGAATCCGCTAGAGCATGACAAGTGGATAGATGAAGTATTTTTTTCCTCTCCAATTGAGTTCTTGAACTGTTTATATAAAACTTATAGTTGTCGGAGTGTTTTTTTTCTACAACAAAACCTTATAAAATTGCTAGCTCCAAGCCTCCAAGTACTCCATGTCTTTTCTTAAAGTCTCTTTCCAAGTCTTCCTAGGCCTTGCTCTATCCCTTTTGCTCTGAGCACAGTCCAGGTCTTCCTAGGTCTTCCTCTACCCCTTTTGCCCCTTTTCTAATTTACTACTATAAAATTTCTATAAAAAGCTAGGCGCCGTTGTCAATTTTTGTGACCAGATGTTCATGTTGAGTGATACTTCTAATTTCACATACAAGCTAAATGAGAAACTTTAGTTGTTACTTGACCGAGTCCGGACCCTCTTGCACAGATTCTTTTAGGTGGATAATGTTTTTCTGAAAAGCAAAAGCAAGGAGACTTATACAATGTTGAATTTTTTCTTGCAGAAGAAAATTGTCCTTTTGATGTAGTAAAATATTCTGATATCTGGTATCTATGCTGTATCTGCATGAGTGAAGTAGCAGCTGCATATTTGAGTGGACTTTTTTCGCATTCACTAACTTGTACATGGTTTTTCATTAAAACTTCAATTAGATGCGTTGTTGCTAAAACAGTAATAAAATGATTTATCTGGGTTAACACTAGTCAATATGGCTTCACTTGTTACTGTTCAGATCACTAAGCTTGAATGGGCATGGCCCTTTATGGATCCTGTAGATGTTGAACGTCTGGGATTGGACGACTATTATCAAGTAAAGTTTTGTTCTTTCAGAATTTTCTGATTAGTAATCTCTACCCTTATGAGCAAACAATATCTGTACATTTTATTTATGTTATCTTCTTGTTCACTTATCAAAAAGACTTTGTACATTTTTAATTGTTTTCAAAATTTACTCACTATGCTGATGAGGACACGCTGTACTTTCCCCAAAAAAGGTCCTCATTAAAGTATTAAGAAAGCAAAAAATTATTGAACTTTTAGTTGTCAACTTGAAGATGCATATATCTACTTGTATCGTACTGATTTCTCTGTTGTTGGTCTGTCATCTTTCACGTGGTGTTCATTCATTCTTTATTATACGTCTTTCTTTTTCAACAAAGGAGAAAATTCCTTTTGATGGTCTGCCTAATTTGTTTCGTGCCTTACACTAGGTCATTGAGAAGCCCATGGACCTTGGTACCATAAAAAATAGAATGGAAGCCAAGGATGGTACTGAGTATAAAAATGTCAGAGAGATATATGCTGATGTGAGGCTGGTTTTCAAGAATGCAATGAAATATAATGATGAAGGTGAAGATGTCTATGTGATGGCCCAATCGTTGTTGAAAAAATTTGAAGAAAAATGGCTAAAGCTTCTGCCTAAAGTTGTTGAAGAGGTAAGTTTCTATTCTTAATGTGAAAATATCTTATATAGGACTTCATGGATCTTGTTACCAGGATTTTTATAACGAATACTGTAGTTTCTCATTGTGAATGGACGTGTTTTAGGTTGTCTGTCTTGTTTCAGTATAGTTTTTTGACTTTCAACCTAAGTATTTATAGGAGACAAGACGAGCAAACGAGGAAGCAGAGGCACGGCTAAACATGCAACTATCTCAGGATGCTGCATATGCCAGCACAGCTAAGGATCTAAGCAATGAGGTTTGTCAAATTTCAGAGTCCTCGTTGTAATTTTGGTAACAAAGCTTCTCAATTTTCTCTTGTTATGCTAAGTTTTAATAGCAACATGCAGTTTGGTTATATTTTAGGAGTAAATTCTGACGAATGATCTACATTTTCTTTTAACAAAATCATTTTCAGCTTTTTGAGATTGATGAGTATTTGAGGAACCTCAGACAAATAGTGGTTCAGAAGTGCAGGTTTGTTAAGAACCCATATTCACTCTACAAACAAACAAAATTGTTTGTGTTTTTGCTTGGGTTTTTATTTAGTTTTAGAAACCTCAAATCAAAGTGCATTTTATTGCTGTGTTGCAATTGACAAAATTGGATGTGTAGCTTTATTTTAGTTGGGTGGTTAAACTGTGAATGGGCATTACCGAATCGCTGAATCCAGCATTGTTCTTGCAACAGCATGGGCATGGTCTAGTTGTGTGTTATTTTTCATTGATTGTTTTGGCGTCTGTGAAGCGTCTAACTGTGGATTGACTTAGGAAAATGTCTTCGGATGATAAAAGAAAACTCGGGACAGCTCTCTCGCAGTTATCTGCCGAAGATCTCAGCAAGGCTCTGGAAATTGTTGCACAGAGTAACCCCAACTTCCAAGCAACTGCGCAAGAAGTGGATCTTGACATTGATGCTCAGGTCATCATCTATTTATCTATTTGTTTTTGCTGTGATCTGGCAGTCATTTAAATTGAATGTCGTAGTGCAATATCAAGCCATGGTATTTACATTTAAATTCATTTGGCATCATGCTAATTCAGATGTCTAATCTTTCATTTCTTCCATCCCACCTACACAGAATGAGTGCACATTATGGAGGTTAAAGGTTTTTGTAAAGGAGGCACTAAAAGTTCAGGGGAAAAGTCCCAAAGCCATTGGCGGAAAAGTCCAGGGGAAGATTTCTGAAGCCATTGGCGGCAACAAAGTTGCAGGCTCCAAACGGAATAGAGAGATTTGTGATACTCCTGCTAAGACTGCTGTAAGGAGGACCAAAAAGATCTCTAATATGTGATCTCGCTTGAACGCTAAACGACTGTTGATTCAGTGCAGTACCGGAGAAACTGAAACGTAGTTTTGTGCAGGTTTTACCATTGACAGCTCTGTAAATCTCCTTAATGGAAGAACTACGGATCGTTTTTCTGTATAGGTATGTTATATGGATCAACTCGTCGTTTTTCTCCGAAAGGATGGATCATACTTGTTACCTTGGCATATTATTTCTGTTCGCAAAAGAATGGATCATATGAATATTATTTCTGTTATCTAGCGATTGGGGTTTGTTTAGGTTGTAAACCGTACTTGTTACCTTGGCATTCAAGAAATACCGTTCAAGAAAATTGCAGCTCTCCATTCGTTACTTTCTGCTATCATTCGAAGCTCGGCCGAACCTAAACCCGGAAGGATTGCACCTGACATTGCTAGACAACTTGTGCAGAAAGAATCACCAGAAGTACTTAAAAGCAACACAAAATAATCACGTCTTCATTGACAATTTTGAGCAATCTCTTCAGTTGCACCCTATTGTAGCGTACTAGTAAGCATCACTCCCACATTACTTGGTCTAAAATATGATGAAGATGTTCTGCAGATGCTGCTATGAAAACGCGAATCTGGGACTCAAAAATTTTCGTAGAAAATGATCGTATAAGCAGAGTCCCCAACGACACCAAACAATCAATTGTCTGCATTTCACATTCAGACAAAGGTTTCCACAACTCAGAAGAGTATGAGAATGGAAACCATTTCCCATCATGTACCTACTAAAAAACTTACGTTTCCCCTCTTCTCTATTCATCAGCCACTGTCGTCGTGACCGCCTCTCAGAAACGGGAATATATGGAAGTCAGAGAGCAAAGACTCCATGTCCTTTGCCGCAACTGTTTTGTTTTCCTTTTCCGCTGCTTGCAAATCGGAATCCCGCCAGAACTTGATGATTTGTAGATTCTCTTCTTCTGTCAATCTCTGGACAAGGATTCTGGAAGCATAGCCTTTCTCTCTCATTTGAAGGCATATCTGCGAGGGATTGTTTTCTGCAAGAGTGACCATGTACAGCCAGCCCTTCTTTGACAGAAGAGCGTCAGCAACCGGCAGCATCTTGTCAATCACAGTTCGCCCATTCTCCCCGCCAGCCCAAGCGGATGCTATTCCTTCGCGTCCCACTTCATCTTCAGGGGTCGGCACGTAAGGCGGGTTCACAACTATTACATCAACCAAACCTTTCAGACGCTCCTCCAGTCCTGATGCAATATTAGTATTTATCAACTCCGCATGGACTCCATGTGCTTCTAACGTCTCATGAGTCACCTTCACCGCATGGGGGTTAATGTCAGTGGCAATGTACTGCGCCTCCTGGCCAACGATAAGAGCTAGAGAAGTAATGACATAGCCACTGCCGCAACCCAGTTCCAGGCACAATGCCGGTTGGTGCTGCAACAGGTTTGTTCGATCAGCTAAAAGAGCATCTACTAGAGCAAAGGAGTCATCACACGGTTCATAAACCTCGGGGTGAGAACTGACAAGGCGGATTTGGGCGATTCTGGAGGACATCTTGTGTACAACCTATCGTAACAAAGTAGTTTCGAGGAAGACGTAAAGATTGATGCAACTGGGTCTGGGATATAGAAACTCAACAAATCAGAACCAAAATCTATGAGTATGATTGTTTGAATGAATTATAATATATACTTCAAACACCATAATTAAAATTTAATTATAATTAATAATCAAAGGAAAAAAACTCAATGTTCAATTAGCGAAGGCACGAATTCCTCGAGAAATAAAAAATTAAGCATCTGGGTAATCCAATAAACCATTTATGATCGGAGATAACATTAGGAAATTAAAAAATAGCACAATGGTATAAGAAATTGCATCCAAACAATAGCTGATTGAAATAAAGGAGCCACCTTTAACAGAAAACTCCAACGTACCTTCAGAAATCAAGAAATAAGGAGTGATTGGGTTGCTTGCTGCTTCCTCTTCTTGCTTTGGAGTATTTCCTCTAGGGTTTCTGGCGTTTGTTTACTTAGTCCAGGTGAAAGCGGGAACTTGCAGAGGTTAGAGAGACCACATTGGGCTGTGCTGACCCAATACAAAGGCCCAAGGACCAAATAGAGAAAGTACAACCGACCCAAAACAGGATCCAGCCTAATATAATATTGCTACCCAGATCAAAGTTTTGACCTTTTCTGATCGAACACGGTTTACAAAGTTGATTACTTTTCTGGGTTTATGTTCATAATTCGACAGCCGCCCTGAATCCACCCCAAGGTTAGAGAGACCCCATAATTCTGTTTCTAATCTATCACTCTTGATTTGATTTATTTTTTTAGCATTTAGATATTTTTAATAAATCAAACAAATTATATAAATTTTTTTTTTTGATTTTGGGCTGGTGAATTCTGCCCAAATTCTGTTTCCTAAAGTTTCCCCCGTAAAAATTTTCCAATTTCCTTAGACAATTGGGAGGGACTAGGTTGTCGTACCAGGTTTTTATGAAGTCCTTATATATATAGGTTTCTTGCTGTATAAGTTGTTTGTTTGTGATTTTCTATTGAAAACAAAGGTCTGAATCTGTTGGTTTGGACAAGGCAAGGGTGACAAGGGAACAAAAGAGTAGCAGTGGTGGTCGGGGATTATATGTTTCAGAGAAGGACAGAGTTGTTTTTAGGCGTCCGGAGAAGAAATCTGTCTTGGGTTTCGATGTCAATGCTAATGCGAAACGGGAAGGGTTTTGGGGCGTTGATGGCGGATTCGAGGCACCGAGAGATTGTGAGGGTAGGTATGATTACGGCAGGGAAGAGCATGGTAGTAGGAGGAGAGATTGCAAAGATGGTAGTGGTAGTTATGGTAAGGATTCTTGTCGTCGAAGGAAAGCATGTGAGGGATATGAACATGATCAATGTGGTGGACGATATGGAAGAAAGCGGAGTAGATGTAATTTTTCTGGTTCTGATGCTTCTCCGTGGGATCTCATCTCTTCGTCTCCAGTTCGAATTTGTCCTTCTGGAGACGCGGTTAAATCTTCAAGTTCGAAACATGGTGTGAGTTCTCGTAAGGTTGCTTTTCACTCAGAAAATTCACCATCATTCAAGGATGGAGGAGACATGGCTGATTTGGATGAAGGACAGAAATATGAGATTAGCGAGAGCATGCGTCTAGAGATGGAATACAATTCTGACCGAGCATGGTACGATAGGGAAGAAGGAAGCACAATGTTTGATACAGTTGATAGCTCGTCTTTGTTTTACGGAGATGATGCTTCTTTTCAAAGGAAGGAAGCGGAGTTGGCGAAAAGATTGGTTCGAAGAGATGGAACTAAGATGACCCTTGCTCAGAGCAAAAAGTTGTCTCAGCTCACTGCTGATACTGCATGGTGGGAGGATCGTCAACTTATAAGATCTGGTGCTGTTAGAGGGACTGGGGTGCAGACTGAGTTCGATGATGAAGAATAGCACAAAGTTATTCTTCTTGTACATGATACAAATTTAAAGCCTCCTTTCCTTGAGGACAGTGTAATTGGAAAGGACGGAACTGTTGTTTTTACCAAGCGAGCAGAGACGATAATGCCAATAAAGGATTCCACGTCTGATATGGCCATAATTTCTGGCAAAGGGTCTGCTCTCGTTAGGAAAATTCATGAGAAGCAAACTATGAACAAATCGCGTCAACGTTTTTGGGAGCTTGCAGGTTCTAAACTAGGTGATATACTCGGTGTTGAGAAAACAGCGGAGCAGATTGATGCATATACAGCTGCTGCAGGTGCAGACGGTGAAATTGATTTCAAAGAAGATGCAAAGTTTGCACAGCATACGAAGAATGGGGAAGCAGCGAGTGAATTCGCAAAGTCAAAAACCATCTCACAGCAACGACAGTTTTTGCCCATATATTCTGTGAGGGATGATTTACTACAGGTAATTCGAGAAAATCAAGTTATTGTTGTTGTTGGAGAAACTGGTTCTGGAAAGACGACTCAACTGACACAGTATCTGCACGAAGAGGGTTACACTGTAAACGGCATTGTGGGTTGCACCCAACCAAGACGTGTGGCAGCAATGAGTGTTGCAAAGAGAGTTAGTGAAGAGATGGAGACTGAGCTTGGTGATAAAGTTGGGTACGCTATTCGTTTTGAGGATTTGACTGGACCAAATACCATAATAAAGTACATGACTGATGGAGTACTTATGCGTGAAACACTTAGAGACTCTGATCTTGACAAGTATCGCGTAGTTGTGATGGACGAAGCCCATGAAAGGTCACTGAACACGGATGTGCTGCTTGGGATTTTGAAAACAGTGGTTGCCCGGCGGCGTGATTTTAAGCTCATCGTGACATCTGCAACACTAGATGCTCAGAAGTTTAGAAACTTTTTTGGAAGTGCACCGATTTTTGAAATTCCTGGGAGAACATTTCCGGTAAGTATCAGGTATAGTAAAACCCCATGTGAAGATTATGTTGAAGCTGCAGTGAAGGAGGCCATAACTATTCATATCACCGGCACTCAAGGTGACATCCTCATCTTCATGACCGGCCAGGATGAGATTGAGGCAGCTTGTTATGCCCTTTCAGAGCGGATGGAACAAATTATCTCCACCTCGGTTAAAGAGGTGCCAAAACTCTTGATACTCCCTATATATTCACAGTTGCCTGCTGACTTGCAAGCAAAGATATTCCAAAAAGCTGAAGATGGGGCTCGTAAATGTATTGTGGCAACCAACATTGCTGAGACATCTTTGACGGTAGATGGAATCTCATATGTCATCGACACGGGATATGGTAAAATGAAAGTATACAACCCCAAAATGGGTATGGATGCTCTTCAAGTATTTCCTATTAGTCAGACTGCTGCTAACCAACGTGCTGGGCGTGCTGGCAGAACTAAGCCTGGAACATGTTATCGGCTGTACACAGAGAAGGCGTACTTAAATGAAATGCTGCCCAATCCTGTGCCAGAGATCCGGAGGACCAACCTCGGATATGTGGTCTTGTTGCTCAAATCACTTCAGGTTGATAAGATACTAGATTTTGATTTCGTAGACCCACCGCCCAAGGATAATATTCTCCATTCTATGTACCAGTTGTGGGTGTTGGGTGCTCTTAACAATGAGGGGCGGTTAACTGACCTGGGCTGGAAAATGGTGGAATTGCCGTTGGACCCTCCACTCGCTAAAATGCTATTGATGGGTGAAACGCTAGGATGTTTAGATGAGGTTTTGACAATTGTGTCCATGCTTTCAGTGCCGTCGGTATTCTTTAGGCCCAAAGATAGGGCAGAGGAGAGTGATGCTGCAAGGGAGAAATTCTCCTTCCCAGAGTCGGACCACTTGACGTTGTACAATGTTTATCAGCAGTGGGAACAACATCAGTATCGTGGGGACTGGTGTGATGACCACTTTCTGCAAGTTAAAGGGTTGCGAAAGGTTAGAGAGGTGAGGTCCCAACTGCTAGAGATACTAAAGACGCTCAAAGTGAAAGTCCCACTCACAACCTGTTGGCCCGATACTGATAAGGTGAGACAAGCTATTTGCTCCGCGTACTTTCAGAATGCGGCAAGACTAAAGGGTGTGGGGGAGTATGTTAACTGCCGGACTGGAATGCCATGCTATTTACACCCGAGCAGTGCGCTTTATGGCATGGGCTGCAATCCAGAGTATGTGGTCTATCATGAGTTAGTTTTGACAAGGAAGGAGTACATGCAGTGTGCCACTGCAGTGGAACCACAATGGTTGGCTGAGTTTGGACGCATGTTCTATTATGTGAAGGAGTCGGATAACTCAACGTTGGAGCACAAGAAGAGACAAAAGGGGGAGAAGACAGCGATGCAGGCGGGAATGGAGAATCTGAGAAGGGCTCAAGCAAAGGCAGAGAAAGAAAGCAAGCAGAAGGAGAGGGAAAATAGATCCAAGAAGCAGCAGCAAGTTGTCGCAATGCTGGGTTTGCACCAGGGCTCTACATACTTGAGGCCGAAGAAACTTGGCTTGTAATGTGAATTATTTTGTACAAATGATGGATCAGTTTACAGTTAATTTGGGTTGTAATCATACTTGTTTCCTTTGGCATTGCGGAA
>JADOBS010303650.1:0-21513 GCA_015708375.1 Cydonia oblonga | reverse complement strand
TTAAAAAAAAAAAAAAAAAAAAAAAAAAAAAAAAATTGAAATCTAACCCCAACGGCTAGATGATGTGTCACAATTTGGACCGTTTGATTTTCGATCAACGGTCCAAGTTTTTTGGCTTAAAAAAATTAGAAATATAAAAAATGTTACCGTTGGCTACGTGTCACAATCTGGTCGATTGGATTTCAGTTTTTTGTAATTCAAAGATCCAGATTAATTAAGTTAATAAAAAATATATATATATATATTATATAATTTTTTTATAAATACTTAAATGTTGTAGCCATTATTTATTTGAACAATTATGGAGGCCATAGCGGGATAGAGAGTGCGGCATAGAGAGAGAAGAAAGAGATGTGTAATTGTGAGGTGTGTGTTGTATCACCCCATAGTTCCTTTATTTATAGCAGTAGGAAGGTTAATTCCTTACCCTAATATAATTACAAGTCTATTAGGATATTAACTACTAAAGGGAATATTCAAAGATATCTCTAGATACACTAGGATTTACACAATCACATTCCTAATCTAATAAGACTGCAACACTCCCCTTAAGTGTGTAAATACTCACCTTAATGGCGCATCAGGTCTTCAACGATGAAGTAAGTATAGTTGATGAAGTCGTCGACACAATAAGCGAATACGTGTCTCATAAGAATACATAAAAGGTAAAACTCACAAAACCTCGCTATGGTAAAAGCCAAGGTGGGAGAAAAACCCATAGACTAAGGAGAAAAGTTAGAAGTTGCATTATGTCAAAACTAAACGTCTTCTGGACGCAAGTAGAAGAGCTCACAAGGATATGACCAGCCCAGGATGGGTGCCTCGTCAAAACCTAGTTAGGTAGCAAAAACCCAGTAGGAAAAGTGCTCCTAATCGTAGGAAAAAAGAGTACGATCAAGTGAGTATACTTCTGGATACTCTCCTTAAGTTTGACAGAACTTCCAAATAAGAACTACAAGCATTGTATATGAATAGTTAGGCATACCAATTCCTCAGACAGGCTTCTGGAAGGTTGACTTTGGCAATGATGACTTGTAGAGGTCGGCAAGGTTATCTCGGATCGGCTTCCATGACTTCAATCTCCTGATGCTTTGCTAATGTGATTGTAAACATAAAAATTCTGTAACGAATGAAACGAGAACATGTGTACAAAGTAGATCTGTATTGATTGGACTTTGTAGGTTATAATCTCTGTTTACAATTTTCCTCTGCTTCAGTCTTCAAATTTGATGTAGATGCGTAGGTTGTTGATCCAAGGATCGCGATGACTTAATCTCGGATGAACAATTGAACGATTGCTTCAAGTTTTGAGCTTGAAACAATGTGTGGATAGTCTTCACCTTAGGTTTAGGGTTGCGGCAAAGGTAGTGTTGATGTAAGATTTCGTTGATTCAAAGGTCTTGGCGACTTGATCTTGAAACGAAAGTCGTTGCAAGTTTTGAGCTTGCAACAAAGTCTTGAAGGAATCGACACAAGTGCTTGTTGATTCTTCAAGGGAATGCTTTGGCTTTGGTTAAATGAAAGTTTCGGCTTTGGTTATGCGTTCTTCGAAGAGAGCTTTGGCAGCATATGAGTCTTCAAAGATTTGACAGAGGTTCTCCTTTTTGTGGGAATTTCGGCCTTGAATGTAGAAATTGTTGATCCTTTGTTTGTCTTGAGACCTTTTATTTATAGACTTCCAAAGGCATGCCTTTGGGTGGATGTGGCTTTAATTTGTGTCTTGTTTCAACCACTTTCCCTTGCTTGGCCGAATTATAGAGCTTTCTTGCCTAAATTTTGTGAGCAATCTTCAATTCTTACTTGTTTTGTGAAGATGCTTGAGCTTTCTTTCTAGTTTTGAGAGCAATTTGGGCCCCTTGCTGATTTTAAAGGGTATTTTCTCCCTTTTGCCGAATTTTGGGAAGGTTTTGTACTTCCTTTGCTTGATTTGTGCCTCTTGAATCATTCTTCTTGTTGTACAAAGTTCTTTGAACAATTCAACACATTTTGGAACTTGATTTGTTGTACCAAGAATCAGGATATTACTTTACACCTTTGGAAGGGCTTCTAAGATGTCTTTTTCACTATCTTCTTCCTTGGAAATCATGAACCTACAAGGAATAGGGACATTTGGTGGAATGGGGTTAGAAAGTATTGAATTTGGAACAACCTTACCTGAATTGGATGGCGTAGGAGCCTTAGAAGGCTGCGGCAAGGGTTGTTCTTCCCTTGTCGTGGCCTTGTCCACCTCTTCTTCTTCTTGCAGCAGCTGTTCATCCACGTTCTGGCTGTGTTTGGATGTTTTTGGGTCAGCTCCAACCTCAACACTACTTCCCAAGGTGATAGCTTCAGCGATTTCAAAATCTCCCGTTGAATTTACAATAATTGAGTTGGAGAGTTCACTTTGTTCTTGAATTTGCCCCGTGAATTCTACGATCTCTCCAAGTTCAATTCGCTTATCTCCTTAGCTTGGTTTTGTAAGCCCTACGTCAAAGAAGTTAGTACATCAAGAATTTTATTATTATCCATGGACATAATTAAATTCGATTGGAATTGTTGTGGGGGAAGCTGTGGTGGTTGCATAGGTCTTGAATAGAACCCCTCAGATTACTGCCAATATCCATCTTGTTGAAATTGTTGAGGTTCCCTCCATATAAAATTTGAATAATCATTGATGACTTGTCCATTTGTGATAAGTCACATGCCATGTGGAGCTTTGTGAAGCATCATTTGTATGCAATGAAATTTACATGTCTACAAATGCCCCCACTTCAAGGCACGTTGTAAGCATGTGCATGTCACATGTAGGAAACGTGTTTTGAAGTCCTGCAATGTAAATGTTCTAATTCAAGGGTCGTCAAGACTTGATCTTGAATTAGTTTACTTCTTCAAGGGCCGTAGAGGCATATTTCTTGAATTGAAATGATGAATTTCATAAGGGCTGTTGAGGCGTATTTCTTGAATGGAAACATTTCTTCAAGGGTTGTTGAGGCTTGGTCTTGAATAAATGAAATTTTCTTTAAGGCCCGTAAAGGCTTGATCTTGAAAGAAATGAAATTTTTCTTCAAAGGCCGTAGAGGCTTGATTTTGAAAGAAATTTTGGAAAATGGATAAATTAGCACATACTTATTGTGTGTATTGATTTTCCATAATTTTTTTGCCAAAATACGTTTGGTGTATTTTGAGGCTTGGATTTTTTTTCCTTGTGGGTGTGGAAAAAATGCTTTTTCCTTCCTTAGGTAGGAATCTCCTTCAATTTTGGTAATGAGGGTGATTTCCTTCAAAGTGTTGGAAAGCTTTGGTGATTTCCTTCAAGGTTTTGGAAAGATTTAATGCTTGTCCTTGGTTAAGTAGGATTTGCATTTTTTTTTTCCGTCCCTTTCTTTTTCCACAGCAAGAGGGTGTTTTCCCTTTTGGTTTGGGAAACTTGAAGACTTGTCATTGCTTTGGAAGGATTTCCTTTTGTATTTTGGCAAGGAAAGTTACTTTCCTTTAATATTTTGGAAATTTTGAAGCTCTTTCCTTATTTCTTTGTTTCCTTTTCTTTTCCTTGCTAATTTTGTTGCAAAAACAACATTTTTTTTTTCTTTCTTTGTGCCGAAATTAGCTTGCCCTTTTGGTCGCATTTTTCCCTTGGTGGTGACGTTGCCGTGCAGTGCAAGAAACTGCTTGCGTAATCTCTGCAAGGTTGCATAGTGCGATTGCATAGCACTTTAGTTTTCTTTGCTACTGTAGCGTGCTTTGAAGGACCGTCCCGTAGTTGCCCTCTTTGTCGTGCTGCTCAAGCTTTGTGGCTGATTTCTTTTCATTGTTGTGACTTGATCATCGTCATCTTTCAATGCTCACGAGGTTTGTTTCACATGTCTTTTGCTTTAGTGAAGAAATCTTGTTCTTTTCCGCTTCACTCTTATGCTTGTGTTATCTTGTTTATTTTGTTGTAGCCCTGGTATTTTTCAAATGCTTTAAGAGCAATACCATCACTATTCTTGCGAAGGAAGGTGATTCGCAAGATAGGGGAATGACATTGAAACTTTGTACGCCATTGATTTGCCCTAAGGCTCTTGTTGTTCCTGCAAAAGACAACTCGATGCACAACAAGTCGTGGTCTTCTAAAGTATCTTAGGAGGTGACAAAATTTGGTCGACCAAACACGAAGAAGAAGGCATGTACGTCAAGGATTCTTATCTTGAATCCCTTGCACCATGTTCATGACAATTCACTGACTTCGTTTGAGCTTTTTGGTGATCGCATCTGTAGCGGAGCTATGACTTGGAATGGCATCTTGTCAACTACTGGAGAAGCCATTTTTGCTAAGTTTTATCGGGAGTGGCTCGAAGATATCTTGAGCCAATCCAAGGATGTGCTTACCAACGTGGGCCTTTATCATGTTGCGTACGCATCTTTGTTTAGTTATGATTGTCATCCTTCCGTCCTTCTTGCATTCTTTGTTTTTTTTCTTCCTCATTTTGTAGTAAGGCTTTGTAGTCGAATTCTTCCTTTAAAGAAATAAAGTATTCACATTTTGAATTTGCTCTTTATTCTTCAAAGTGCTTGCGTTTTTTTTTTTTTGTTAGTGATGTGACTGTACTTGAAGTTTTGAAGTTTCAAGTTGCCTACGTACCCTCAATTGAGGAGGGATCAAGTCATGATGTAGTTCAAAGGAGTAATGGATTTTTTTTTTATGGTGATTTTGCCATACACAGTTTATGCTCTTATGGGCCAAGAGCGTTGAGTGTCGCTTTTTAAGCTCGTGCGAACAAGGAACGTTGGGTGTTGCCTTTTAAGCTCGTGCAAAGAATGATCATTATGTGTCACCTTAAGCTCATGCGTACAAGGAGCATTGAGTGTCACCTTTTAAGCTCGTGCAAACAAGGAGCATTGTGCCATGTGCAGTTTAGGCTCATGCAAGCGAGGAGCTTTGAGTGTTGTCTTTTAAGCTTGTGAGAACAAGGAGCATTGAGTGTAACCTTTTAAGCTCATGCGATCAAGGAACATTGTGCCGTCACCTTTTAAGCTCTTACGAACAAGGAGAATTATGCCGTGTGCAGTTTAGGCTCATGCAAGCGAAGAGCTTTGTGCCGTGTACAGTTTAGGATTATGCAGGTGAGGAGCTTTGTGCCATGTACAGTTTAGGCTTATGCAGGAGAGGAGCATTGCTTTTTTGGTTTAGGGGTAGTAGCACTTTAAGAATTTTCCATTGATGGGGCCAATCTTTAAGCCGTCTTCTGCCATTATTAGGTAGGCATCGTTGGTCTAGACCTCTTGTATTACGTAAGGTCCATCCTACTTTGATGTGAACTTGCTTTTTGTTTTGTGAGTTGTGATGATGGACCTTTATAATGCTAAGACAAGATCTCCAGTTTGGAAAAAACCTTGGGCTAACCTTCTTGTTGAATGCCTTGTGTTGTTGAGCTTCAAGCCTCATTTCGTTGAGTGCTTCCAACTATTGAAGTCGTAGCTTTGCGTTTTTCTCTTAAGTCAAGCCTTCTTGTATAGCCATCCTTAGTGAGGGAATTTGACTTTTGAGTGGTAGAACAGTTTCCATGCCATATACGAGAGAATAAGGCGTAGCTTGGGTAGGAGTCCTATGTATCGTCTTATATACCCAAAGTGCTTCGCTTATTCTTTCATGCCAGTCTCTCTTTGTTCGGCCGATTACCTCTTCAGAAGGTTGCACAACGTATTATTGAATGCTTCCCGAGACCGTTGGCCGGAGCATGATACATGAAAGACTTGTGCTGCTTGAGCTTGTATTTCTCGCAAAGCTCATCCATGAGTTGGTTGGAGAACTATTTTCCATTGTCGATGATGACATGGCGAGGCATACTATATCGATGGATGATATGCTCCTTTATGAAATTGACGACATTTTCTTTCTTGACTTCCCTTAGGGGTACAACTTCATCCTACTTGGAGAAGTAATCCATCACAGCTAGGATGTAAGCTTATCTTGCAGATGACTTTGGTGTGATTGGTCCCACGACGTCCAATCTTCAGGCATTAAATGGCCATAAAGCAACAGTAGGGTGTAATGGCGCAGCTGGTTAATGTATGAAGTTGGCGTCGAATTGGCAGGCTTGGCACCTTTTGCCGTACTTCAGGCAATCCTTCACCATGCTTGGTCAGTAGTAACCCATTCTTTTGAGCAGGAAATGTAGCTTTAGTCCAGATTGATGCACCCCGTATACACTTGAGTGTGCTTCTTCTATGGCTTGATTGGTTTATTCTTCACCTAGGCATCTTAGAAGTACTCCTTCAAAATAGTATCGGTAGAATGTTCCTTTGTAGTAGAGGAAGCGAGGTGCTCATCGATGTATTTCAGAGAGGTGTCTAGGATCGTCTGGAAGTTTTCCATGCTCCAAGTAGTCGATCAACAGTTGTCTCCATTCTTCAGTGTCAATTGGAAGTACTGAGATGACGTTCGTGTCTACCAGTAGCATTTCAATGATGTGTATGATCACCCATCTTTGGCAAACTGGCACGTCTGCAGTTTCGTCTTCTCCTAGGTTAGTGAGAGCGTCTGCCATTTGATTTTCTTTCCTTGGCACATGTTCTAGCGTCACGGCCTCGAACTTTTGTAGCAGTTGAGTTGCTAACCAGAAGTATAGGATGAAAACATCTTTCCTCACTTCATATTCATTCTAGAGTTGATTGATTATGAGTTTGGAGTCGCCATATACTTCTAGAGTTGTGATTTGTATGTCGATCACCATTTGGAGTCCAATGATCAGTGCTTGGTACTTAGCGATGTTGTTGGAGCATAGCTCGCTTAGTAGGAAAGAATATGGTAGTATTTGTCTTTGTGGCGACATAAATACTAATCATGCTCCCGCTCCGTCTGTTTGTGCGAATCCGTCGAAGAACATTGTCCATGTCGGGAAGATGTCGATGTAGAACACCTCCTCATCAGGCAAGTCGTCTAAGATTTTCAATCGGCTGGGATTGGATTGGCAAGGAAGTCTACTAGTTCTTGTCCCTTGACGGCTTTAGCTGGGATGTAGATGATCTCATACTGATTGAGAAGCAACACTCATTTAGCTAGTCATCCTGTCAAAACTGGTTTGGACATGATGTATTTGACTGAGTCAACTTTAGCAACGAAGTGGATGTTGTAAGCATGTGTGTAGTGTCTTAGCTTTTGGACAACAAAGACTAGGACAAAGCACATCTTCTCGATCGGTGAGTAGTTGAGCTCGGCACCAGTGAGAGTTCTACTTAGATAGTACAGTGCTTTTTCCTTTTGGTCTTCATTTTCTTGTACCAATAATGCTCCAATGGAACCCTCTTGTGAGGTAATGTATAGGATGAGCGGCTTTCTAAGCATGGGTGCTCCTAAGACATGTGGGCTTGCCAGGTACCATTTTATGCTTTCGAAGGCATTACGGCAGACGTCATCCCATATGAATGGGGCGTCATTCTTTATGAGTCGACTGAAGGGTTGACAGCATCCAAAAAGGTTGGAGATGAAGAGTCTGATGAAGGCTAGCTATCCTTGTAGACTTTTTAACTAGTGTAGGTTCCTTGCCTTATGCATTCTTTGAACGGCCTTGATATTTAATTAGTCCACTTCAATGCTAGGGTCCTTAACAATGAAGTTGAGGAATTTCCCAGAAGTGACGCCAAATGTACACTTCAACGGATTCATTTTGAGGTTGTATTATCGTAGTTTGTCGAACCATTCGTAAATCCTTCAAGTGATCAAACATTTTCTTAGTCTTGACAACTACGTCGTCTTTATTACATTCTACGTTTTTGTGTAGCATGTCGTTGAAGATTTTTTGCATTGCATGTTGATATGTAGCTCCAACATTCTTTAAGCCAAAAGGCATCACCTTGTAGCAGTAGATACCTTTTGAAGTGTGAAACTCTGTTAATTCTTTGTCTTCGGGAACCATTCAGATTTTATTGTACCCAAAGAACCCGTCCATGAATGAAAAGGCCTCGTGGACAGTGGTCACGTTCACCTTGATTTCGATGATTGGCAAGGGAAAATCATCCTTTGGGCAAGCGTCGTTGAGCTCTCGGAAGTCTATGCAAGCACGTATTTGTCCAGATCTTAAGGACAATGACGATGTTTGAGATCCATTTAGGGTATTGCACATCTCGAATAAAGCCCGCTTTGATTAGCTTGTCAAGCTGGACCTTAATTTATGGGATGAGCTCGGATCGATAACGTCTTTAAGTTAGCTTTATCGGTCGCATTCTAGGCTTGACTGCAAGACGATGCAAGGCGATGGTAGGGTCAAGGCCAGGCATTTCTTTGTAGGTCCAAGCAAAGACGTCATTGTACTCCATTAGCAATTGGTAGTACTCTTCGATCTCGTCCGCAATTAGTAGTGCACTTATAAAGATAGGTTTTGGCTCTTCGTTTGTGCCAAGTTGAGCTCCTTAAGATCATCAACCGTGGCTTGCCCCCCATCTTCGAGTTGTGCTTGCTCAGTAATGACGTATTCCTTAAGGACTTCATCTTCTTCGTCTTCTTCGATTGTGATGTGGAAGACGTCTTGGACATTCCTTTAAGTGTTGTCTTCTTGAGCTTGTTAGCATGAAGATTGGCCAATGTGGATGATGGTGCGCCTCCTTACCTTCAGTTGTCCTTTTATGTCAATTTCCAAGGTTGCTTGGTGTTTCAACTTTTAAGGAATCAAGCTTTGAACTTCGTCTTTTTTTTGTTAGACCCTTGAGCTTTTCTTCCTTTTGGCGTTGTCTTTCTCTTCCTAGAAGGCTTCTTGGTCTCTTCATGTCTTTCCAAGGCCGACCATCATGTATGAGAGCTAGCCGTGTTGCTTTGTTTCTTAGCTTTCGATATCCTTTAAAAAATAGAGCTTTGGGGTGTTGGTGTGTTAAGTCGTTTAAAGACGGAAGTTCGATCTTGACTATCAATACGATCAAGTGCCGAAATTATGGGTTTTGAATGATTCAGCCTATCAAAGACTGACGTTCGAGGGGCAGTACGCTCCTCTTGATCTTGTTGTGTTGAGCGCTAGTGTTTTTTGCCTTACTTGAAATCTTCACAGGTGTATTTGGTTTGAAGCCAAGTCCAACTTTGTTGTTGTTAACTCCGTAACCATTTTCCTTCAACTTCTTTTTGAGTCTCGGTGAGGTCACGTTCTTTGTTGTTGACGGTGTTTGAAACCTTCTTTCCAAGATTTGAAGAGAAGGATAAATTATACCCAATCTTTGACATGAGTTTGTAGGCTTTTAGGTCGATACCTTCTTCGGTCTTCTTGGTTAGAAGAGAGCTTGGTTCTACCATATTTGGTAGGGGTTTTCCGAAACCTTATGGTGGTTTTGAAACTTTAGCATTGCCTAGAGGTAAGACTGCATTTATCTTGAGCAGTTTTACATCGTACTTGTGCAGTTGTGTGTCGGCTTTACTTGTTCCAGTTCGAATGGGGATTGCCGATTCTTTCTTCTCGACACGGAGATGTATCGGAAGACGGGTGTGTTTGATCCTTTTGAGGGTGTCACACTCCCTTTGGTTGTTGAAGGATGGACGGGTGTGATCCTTTTTCCTTGTATCATCTTTACTCTTTCTTGGCAGAACTTTAAGCACTGATGAAGGATAGACGACACTACTCCATTCTCGTGGATCCAAGGCCTTCATAAGAGCAAGTTGTAGGAAGTTCTTGCATCAATCATGTGGAATAGCATGCTTGATTTAAGTTCGCTAATGGTGATCTCCATTCGGATCATGCCCATTTCTCTTTGTCCTCCTTGGTTAAAACCTTGGATTAGGAGGCGGCTTCGGGATAGTTTATCCACCTTGAAGTCGATTGTCGTCATTGTTGACTTTGGCATGATGTTTATGGCCGATCCACCATCCACAAACGTATGTTTGATTTTGTGTTCTCTTGCATACCTAGAGACGAAAAATGGACGGTTATGAGGCTTTGATCCAAACAACAAGTCTTCGTCGATGAAGTTGATTATGTCATGGACGACACAACACACGACATATTCATGTGGCCAAAGCGTCAAGCCTTTGTCCTTGCTTTCTTGCACTTCGTGGTCGTCGGAACTAACGAAGACCGTTACTAGTGCTTTTCGCATCTCTTTGGGAAATCCTAGTACTTCCTTCATGCTAAAGTGTGCCGGCAGGCTTTCTTTGGGTGTGAAGATCTTTTCTTCATCAACGCGATAACTTTGCCTTTTGGGGGCTTTTTTATCTCTACTTCGACCAAGTGACGGGCAGCGGTAGTGCATTGTTGGAAGAAGTCATTTGGGAAGTACTCGTGCAAAGTGACGGGAATACGTGGCTCCTACTCCATAGGTTCCCCTATGTATGCTGGCTTATCAGCTCTTACGTTTCTTTTGGGCTTCCTATTATTGCAACAGTGGTGCTTTCTTCTTGTTCCATCCTTGGCCTTGTGGTTTGTTGTCTTGGCTTCCTCATCTTTTTCTAGGTCACCAGTTTCCATCCTTCTTCATTATCCGTAAGTGCATTTTGGTCACTTTCCACTAGCGATGATTGTACAGAAGGTGTTGTGCAGCTTGAGCAGGGATAGAAGTGGGCATGCATCACTTGAAGAGGGACGAGATTGAACGATCTAAACAAAATCATAGTAGTGTGTGTTGCAGCCATGTCTTCAAGGTCAAGTTCAATTTGCTCTTGTTGTGCTAGCTTTATAATGAGCTCCTTGAGGACAAAGCACTTGCCAACCAGATGACTCACGATACGATGGTATTTGCAATACCTAGGATCATTAATGTGATTCATCTCTTCGGGGCGCTTGCATTTAGGCAACTCGATCACCTTCTTTTCCAGAAAGTCATCTAGCATTGCAACCACGTCAGATTTAGGATCCAGTTCCCTCAAGGTGTTTTTGTACCTATCTTAGGTGTGAGAAGCTCACCTTTCTTCTTTTCTTTTGCTTTTTTCTTGGAGCAGATCTTGACGGGTGTTGAAGATGTCTTGATAGGGGTAATATGGACGGCAAAAGCTTCATTGGCGGGCTTATTCCCATTCTTGTTTACCTTTGGAGTGAACACCTTATCCTTTTTTAAGTCGGTGATCGGCTCTTTCTTCCCATGATTGGCAATACTCAACTCCATGTCCTGGGATCGAGTTACCAACTCCTCAAATGTTCTCGGGTTTATGCCTTAGAGGATGTAATGTGGCCCTCAGTGCATGCCTTGAACACACATCTTAATGGCGAAGGTTTCAGAAAGCCGATCTTTGAAATCCAGACTAAATGAATGTCATCTATTGATGTAGTCAACGACAGGTTCATCCTTCCACTGCTTTATGCTTATTAGCTCCAGCATGTTTATGGTGCGGCGAGTGCTGTAGAAACGGTTGAGGAATTCCCTTTCAAGCTGGTCCCAGTTGTTGATAAATTCGGGCTTGAGGTCAATGTACTAGTCAAAGGCGTTACTTTGTAGCAAGCACATAAACTGCTTAATGAGGTAGTCTTCATTCATCCCAGCATTGTTGCAAGTTTCAAGGAAATAAGAAATATCTTGCTTAGGATTGCCCTTTGCATTGAATTGCATGAATTTGGGCGGCTGATAACCCCTCGGCATCCTCAAGGCATCAATCTTCTTAGAATAGGGCTTTTAGTAGAGCACGGAGCCATGTGAGCTCCCTTTGTACTAAGCTTTAATTATGTTTGTGATCATTTCTTGGAGCTGTTGGATAGAGAGAGATCTCATGAGTGCCTTTGCTTGGTCTACCTCGAGCTTTGCCTCGGCCTTTTCTATCAGAGACTCATCTTCCTCATTGGTATCCTACTTTTGCGAATCAACCTTTGTGTCGTAGTCAGCTTTCTCGTCATGCTGCGCCTCCAGACAGTTGACGAGTGTGGCAATTTGCAAGTCCTTCTCCTCCATGGTCCTTGTCAGCCTCCCAAATGCTTAGTTTATTTGAGCAAGCCGTTCTTCGATCAAAGTCACGCCAGTTGTTATGACTTGCATAGCTGAGCAGCTGCTCGATTCGGCATCAGAAGCCAAAGACTTAAAATACCTCCTCAAGTTTTCTTCCATTAGCTCTCTTAGTGAGGCCAGGGTGATAACGGGCTCATGCCTCGGGTGCTTTTGCTCCTTCAGTAGAGTTGATGTAATGGAGGAAGGCATGGCAGAGAAAGCTCTTGCCTTTATTCGGGTTATGACATCCAAAGTGCCATCACTTATGGGTTTGAAAACAAAGATGAGAGGCAGAGGTGTCCCATCAGGGGTGCCAAATTTGTAAACATGAAAATTCTGTAACGAATGAAGCGATAACACATATACAAAATAGATTTGTATTGATTTGACTTTGTAGGTTACAATCTTCGTTTACAATTTTCCTCTGATTTAGTCTTCAAATTTGATGTAGATACGTACGTTGTTAATCCAAGGGTCACGATGACTTGATCTCGGATTAACAATTGTAGGATTGCTTCAAGTTTTGCGCTTGAAACAATACGTGGATAGTCTTCACCTCAAGTTTAGGGCTGCTGCAAAGGTAGTATTGATGTAGAATTTCGTTGATTCAAGGGTCTTGGCGACTTGACATTGAAACGAACGTCGCTACAAGTTTTGATCTTACAACAAAGTCTTGAAGGAATCGGCACAAGTGCTTGTTGATTCTTCAAGTGAATGCTTTGGCTTTGGTCAAATGAAAGCTTTGACTTTGGCTATGCGTTCTTCGAAGAGAGCTTTGGCAGCGTATTAGTCTTCAAAGATTTAGCAGAGGCTCTCCTTTTGTGAGAATTTCGGCCTTGGGTGTAGAAATTGTCGACCTTGAATATAGAAATTGTCGACCCTTTGCTTGTCTTGGGACCTTGTATTTATAGACTTCCAAAGCCATGCCTTTGGGTGGATTTGACTTTGATTTGTGTCTTGTTTCAGCCATTTTCCCTTGCTTGGCTGAATTATAGGGCTTTCTTGCCTATTTTGTGAGTAATCTTCGATTCTTTTTTGTTTTCTGAAGATGTTTTAGCATTCTTTCTGGTTTTGAAAGCAATTTGGACCCATTGCCGATTTTAAGGGGTATCTTTTGCTGAATTTTGTGAAGGTTTTGTATTTTCTTTGCTTGATTTGTGCCACATGCTATTGATGACTTGTCCATTTGTGATGAGTCACACGCCACGTGGAGCTACAGATGGCATCATTTGTATGCAACAAAATTTACATGTCTATAGTGATGTAGAAGCAATATGTCTTGGTGTTGACTTTGTTGATGTATCATGTGTTAGTCGGGTCGATACATGCGGCATAGTCTTCATGGATTGTTGTTGGGACTCAACAATGAATGAAAACAACAAGTACTTCAAATATGCTCAACAAAAGCTCTCAACCATCATATGTGGCGTAGTGAAGTGAGGTGAGTCTTGGAACGTTTCGAAGATTTCGCACCTAAGGTCATATCGTGGACCTCCAAGATATTGTGATATCCCTTAATGGTAAAGACATTACCATTCGTGGATTTTGCCTTGTGCGAGTTTGATAAGTAACCAGCGTCAGTATAACAAATAAGGCAAGCATCATTCCGAGGATCAGGGTGGTTGGATCAGCTGGAGATGCATTCGGATTTGCCCAAATTTGTAGTACCTTCAGGGTACGTCTTTAATACCAATTCAGTGGTTGCTTGTAGGCGCGGTGCTGCATATTTACCAATAGATCAACAACGAAGGAGATGTCATGTCTAATACAATGAGCTAAGTACAACAAAGCGCAAAGTTGAGCTTAGATATGGAATTTCTGATTCCGTAACCTCTTCAAGGGTCTCATTTGCATATAACATATGGACGATCACAGGTATACTCAAAAGTAACACTTTCAGGGTGTAGTTTAATTGGAAGACCAAAGTACCATCAGAACAATGCTTCAACTTCAGGTCAAGGCATAAATGAGTTTTCCCAAGATCCTTCATCTTAAATTCTATCTTCAGGTGTGAGGTAGCTTTCTCAAGCTCTTCTAGAGTCGTAGTGAGATTCATGTCAATGACTTACACTGTAACTCTAGCAATTTGAAATAAGACTTCATAGTTTAACACGCTAGGGCATAATTCATATCCTTGACTGATCAAATAATCACTTAGACAGGTATACCACATCCGTCGGATTATTTCAATCCGTAAATGAACACCTCAAACAAGTTAAAAAGGTGTTCTATGGTTTGGAACTATTTGAACTAGTCTATGTAATTCTTCTGGAACTTACAAGTAAATCTCCGTATAAATATCCCCATGTAGAAACACTAACCACATTTCATAATGATGTTATCAATCACAGGGCATTTGAAAGAAACCTTGCGCTGTAAGGCTTGCATCATATCGCACTATTTCATTCATCTCATTATGCTTCCTTTCCCACTTGTAACATAACAGGGTTACCTTGGGCAGTGTAGGAATGATAGGTCCAAAACACACTTTGGCAGGGAATTTTAACTTGATTTGTAATTTTGGTTGTCCAATCAGTTCTACGTTGTCACTAATCAACAGAACACAGTTCGATATCGTGGCTTTTTATTTATGTCGGTAGCTACCATAACTGAAAACATCATCGATGATAATCTCATTTCAATGCCATTAACTTATCCAAACTAGTATACTGGACTAAGAATTTCAAGTCTTGGGAGTAATCCGGATTAATCTCATGAGATGGAAATGATTTGAGACAACGATCAAGTATAGATTAATTGTTGTGCCATGTTTTTCTCTTATAGGAAAGTGAATCCTATGAATCGAGTGATCTGTCATACTCCAGTCAAGACAAATTGATTGGCTATCCTCTGATGTACCAGACTATCCAAAAGGGGAGTCCTAACCATCCAACAGGGGCGGCACACCCTTCGGAGATGTTGACTAGACGTCCGTTAAGTACGTTTATCCTTGCAGGCATGTTTGCAGTTGGTATATGATCTTGTCACTTTAACTAGATAAGAGGAATATGTCTAAACCAACATTTTGAAAGCTAGAATTCATTGCACTTGCTTATCATACTTGTGCGATACGAGGATCAAGATGAGACATAGTGGGCAACGCCCATGCAAATTCACGCCGTTCTACAGGAGCATTGACGTTCTTGACTCCCCCTAACGACGGGAAACTGTCCTATTGAAGTGACAATCTGCAAATGAGCGGTAAAGAGATCACATGCAAGGGCTCTAAGCGAGCTAGTATGAAGAAGAATCATAATCGACCAAGATTCACATGCTTCTTTGAGGACCCATATTGGTACGTTGTGGCGATGTAACTTGGCACATGGAATGCACACCCAAAACGCGTAATTACAAAGCGTCAGGTTCATACCCAGTAACCAACTGTAACGTCGAATAAGTTGGGTGGCAATAGGCCTCAAGGCAGACCAACATAATTGCGTACAAGATTGCATAGCCCTAGATAGAAAGCGAAAACGTGGTATGTTCACCAAGATCTGGGCGATCATTTAAACTGCGCTTTATGATCATTATGCGAGGCTATTTGGAGTGAACATAGGAATTCGATGTTCAATTATAAACCCAAAAGACATGTAGTACTTTATCGAAAGTCGTCGATATAAACTCTCCGGTATTATCCAATCTCCTAGACTTTAAGGGATAAGTAGGGTAGTGAACCCTTAAAATCAGCCAAGAGGTTTAGCAACAATGTGTGTAGACAAACATGTGACCAGTTTGTCGATTCATCAACCAAAACAATAAGTATTTATATGGTCCGCATTTTGGTTAGATTAGTCCACATATATTCCCCAATGAGCAGGCTTGGCAAAATGTGCTTGTAGGCACAAGGTCCTTACTTCGGGTAAAGAGATGTGTTGTGGCATCATTATTTGACCTAAGTGTACCAAACGGTCATGCCAAGGCAAATAAACTGCTCAATTACTAGGCTCCAGGCCGACCACATGTGGTGTGTTCTTAGTTGGGAGACAACCTATTGGCCCTAAAACAATGCTTCAGGCTCATTTTTGGAGGTGATGCAAAGATATTTTACTCTATTTTCTTCAGTGGTTTCATTTATGATCATTATTCTCTCAAATATCCTTAATACTCAACGACGTTCTTCCAAAATGGGGAGAATATAAGGTCTCTGAAATAGTAATTTTGTACCATTCATACAATGAGGAGCATGCCAATGCTCTTAATCAGGTTGGATAGACCTGAAGTCATTGCTAGAGATGTGATTTAGGTGCAAAGTTAGTTTTCGTAGTATCGCATTCATCCAAACAACTAACTTTCCCACATTCGTACCTAATCACTTGTTTAGTTAAATTCGGTCACATGTATACAAGAAACATGATTCAATTAACTCATATTCGATGACAATATCAATAAGATTATCCATAGCTAAAACATACACCAAATGTGAATCCAAGAACATGGAAAAGTGTTCACAAAGTAAATGGTTTACTAAGGGGATTCGGCCAACAAGGCTATCCATGTCAAAATTATGCTCTTCCAACCATGTTTGGTGGAGCAAAATTAGTCTCACATATTGACTATGAGAATGGTACTCCTTCACAACATTGGTAGGGGCATGAACAGGTGCATAACCAATTATCTATTCTATCAAGACAGAAGTATATTATGCAGGGTTAAGGTTTGGGAATATTATCCCTTATTCTTGAAGCTTTGGGTCTTAGGTGCCAAGGATCATGCTTTAAGCATGGTGCCACACCTTGGCAATCCCTGATTCTACCATATGTTGTAAAAACAAACTCAAAATTGGATTATGAGAGAGACAAACCCATACTTAGGTTCGGTAGGCTCCAGCCGAAGTTAGAGGGGTCTGTTTGGTAGGCATATGCCGAAGTAGAGCAATACCATTTGGTGCACCTGTGCCAAAACAGTGCATGCCCTTCGGTGCAGCCCTGCCAAATTAGGACACCACCATTTGGTAAACTTTGACCAAACTGGGTTGAGCCATTCGGTAGACTCCAGCCGAACTGAGTCCATACTATTTGGTAGACTCTAGCCAAAGCTGGGTCTATAGACTTTTCTCTCACGTTTGTGGTAGTAATTAAATCCGAGAATTTGGTAAACTTTCGCTCTCTACATTGCTGCTTCAAGAGTGAGTTAGAAACATGGAAGGACAAGAAAAGTATTCTCGAGTCAAAATTCTATTAGATTTATAAACTTTAGAATTGTACTTATTCATGGACGTAATCATGGTGTGCTTCTTGAGATACCATTCATGATTAAACAGTCCATAAGAGCGAGCCAAAGAGCCATGGAATCCTCGTTTGGGAGGTACTTCCACGGGTAATTCTTCAGGCATATGTCTTTGAATGAAGGTCATGGTGGAGGCTTATTCAGCTCTTCCATGCCATTGTTGGCTACAATTGTTTCTCAGCTTCTTGATAGTCAAGTGGAGATTCACGTCTTGTACCCCACATAAAGTGGTTTCTATTAGAAACGTCCCACTGAATGGAGGGAACAAGATTGTGATTGGTGTTATAGAAATAAAATACCCATAAGCATCAAAGTTAGAACATTTGACTTCTAAGACATGGTTTTCATGAAGAAAAAAATCGGTTTTTCATGGGTGTATTGTTTTATGAAAACTTTGGGTTTCAAAGGCACTAAATTCGAAACTACAGGTTCGAGTTTAGTTATGAACTTTTGATTCATAAAATGAGGTACCTGTAACACATAATACAATATACAACTAAGTGTAGTGGATTTAGGTTGCTTCAGGAACTCAAGTGTAAGTACTTAAGGACTACAAAAGGTAGTTAACGGTTCAAAGAAAAGAAATAAAATATTGAATTGTTAATGTCCAAAAGTGGGCTTCAGGCCAATAATTTTGGATGTCTTGTCAGATTAATAGATTGCTGGTCACTTTTAATTAATTCAATAGATTGAGACCATTATGTATCCATGATTGAAAGACTTGCATTAGTAGTGGACATACCAATTGGTGCAGAATTTTGGGGAAAATGATGAGATGGTGTATGAATCAGACCAATATGATATGTATAACTTTAGTGATTAGTTAGTATCCTTTTAGAAAATAAACTCTCAGCTACCTGATAGAGGCTATAAGTGATCACAAAAAAGATGGAGACATCAAGTAAAATAAGAATTGATAAGCGACTATCTGACTTGTGTGGAAAGCTTGGGGTAATTGGACAATTACAAAAGAAATCAGAAAGAGAACCATGATCCGTGCATAATAGCTTGTCCCAATAACTCTGTTCACTCCAGATCCTGATGAACAAGAAGAAGAAAAATGAACCTAACAATATATCGAGTTGCTAAGCATGGCATAATTTATACCAACATTCTTCTTATTAAAGTATTGAGAGTTACCAACCCTAGACAGATTATGCAATCCATAAATCATGGCATTTTGTTTTGTCAACTTTGGCCGCCTGGCTGCACAGCACCTTTTGTGTTCCTTGATAGAAAAGTGTAAATCACTTCTTAGCTTTGTAGTTGGTTTCCTTCAATTATGGAGCGTAATCGGTCTCTAGTGTTTGGTGTGATTTCCTTCAATTAAGGAGTATAGCTGGTCTCTAGGGTTTAGTCTAAGGATAGTTAGTTGTAACTAGTCCTTCTTTTCTTATATATATGTGTCCTTATACATTCACAACATATAGAAATATACAAGAAAACTTAAACCAAAATTACAACATGGTATCAGAGCAGTGTCATCCGTAACCTGTCTCTGCCCATTTCTTTTCCATTGTTGTTCATCTTCAAGCTCCAGTTATAGCTGTAGAAAGCTCAGTAAATCTTGAAGGAGAACACTCGCAAGTTTCTCCCTCTTTTGTTCCAGACACTAAAATAAATACAAATCAGTGTCTATGCTCAGTTTTGTTGAATGAATTCATGAACTATCCCTCATGGTCTATAGCAGTGTCTCTTGCTCTCGATGGATGACAAAAGCTAGGGTTTATAATGGATAAGTTGAAGCACCTGAGCTTTCTATCCAAGCATACGAACCATGGTTATGCAAAGACCAACTGGTCATGTCTATGTTACTCAACAACATGGAGAAACATGTAGCTGAGATCTGTAGCTACTTAGAATCCTCACAAGATTTATGGAAGTTTGTGAAGGACATGTATAGGAACCAGAATAATTATGCTCGTGTGTTCCAGTTGAAGAAAGATATTGCAAGTATTCAACAAGAAGGAATGACCTTCTTTCAACACCTTGGTCGCCTGAAAACCATGTGGAATGCGTTGGATGTATACATTCCTCGTACCACTGATCCATCTATTTTTCTCAAACGTGCTAAGGAAGATAAGATAATCAATTGCTAGGAAGCTTAAGCTCCGAGTATGAAGATCTCATAAGTCATATTCTAAAAAGTATGGAGATGCCATCATTTTAGAATGTTTGTGCTAGTGTGCAACGTGAAGAAGAAAGAAGAAGGATGATAAACCAAGAGTCAAGCCACAAACTGCATGAGGCTCGAGAAAATGTTGCGAACTACATGCAAACTGACAACAAGGTGTACAAGGGGAAGAATCCACACCTAAAGTGCAAGTACTGCAATGCTACAGGGCATGTGGAAGAAAGGTGTTGGGAACTACTTCCAGAGTTGAAACCTAAGTTCAATAAGAATATTAGGTCAATCACTCATGGAGCATCACATATAACCCCCCTATAAAGCACAACATACTATGAATCATGCCTCGAGCTCACTCAACCATGGCTCAATAGACTTCACTGCAAACCCTTGTCTCTTATCAACAATTTGCAGCGTATCTTCAAAGCAAAGGACATGGAGAGGTTGTACCAACTCCTAAGATTGAAAGTGGCAACCACACTACACTTCTTGGCTAGTTTGTTGGGTTCCTTACTGACCATGATCACGTCCATCCTGATAAAGCTTCAAGTATCTTCAATGCCTTCTCCACTGCACTTCAAACTAGTGTTGAACTTAATTGTTGGATAATTGACTCAGGTGCCATTGATCACATGATAAATAAAGTCTCAAACTTGCATGATTTTCATCCTTTTTCAAAACCTTCTCTCAAGTGTCAATTGCAAATGAAAAAAAAGTGTCTTAGTGATGGGTAGAGGAAAATTAAATGTGATGTCAAAAAACATTGAGTCTAGTGCCCTATATGTTCCATCTTTTCCCCTTAAATTACTTTTCATAGGGCAACTCACTTCTACTTTAAAAAGCACTACCATTTTCTTTCCAACTAATGTGGTCTTTCAGGATTGTATCATCAAGAAGATGATTGGTGAAGGTTTCTTTCTAAATGGCCTGTATTATTTTTGCAAGAAGTCTCATCTACCTAAAGATATTCAACGAAACTCAAGTAAACCCCAAGATCAACAATTTTGGCGTCAACGACTAGCTTATCCATCCGAAGTTGTTTTGTCAAAACTATTTCCCATGTTTTGTCACCCATCTTTTAAGTGTGATACCTGTCAGTTTTCCAAATTTGCTAGGCTGTCAGTTTCCCACACACTGATGTATGCGGTCCAACTTTTGAATGAATAGAGGGTTATAAGTATTTTATCATATTTGTGGATGATTACAATCAAATTACTTTCCTTTATCTCATGAAATCTAAAAGTGAGGTTTCAACTATTTTTAAAGATTTTCATAAGTTGGTTGTAAAACAATTTCACTAAACTATTAAAACCTTGAGATCGGACAATAGCACTAAGTTATTGTCCAATATCATGACTCAATACTTGAGTTCAAAAGGAATTATTCATCAAACAAGTTGTGTGGGAGCCCCATAACAAAATGGGATAGCCGAGAGGAAGAATAGAGATCTACTTGAGAAGACTTGGGCACTCATATTGCATATGAATGTACCAAAAAAGTTTTGGTCATATGCAATTCTTACAGCCACCTATTTGATCAATAGGCTTCCCAGTCGTGTTCTAGGTTTCAGATCACAATATGAAACCCTTAAAGATAGGCCAATAAACCTGTCATACTCGAAAGTTTTCTGTTGCACTTGTTTTGTACATGTGCAAACTCAATATCGTGACAAATTGCATGCTAGGGCTGTGAAATGTATGTTCGTGGGATAACTCTTCCACTCAAAAGGGATATAAATATTTTAATCTTGTCACTAACAAGTGTGTTGTATCTAGAGACGTTCGCTTTGAGGAAGTGACTACATTCTTTAAAAATGATCCTACTTCATGTGAGGGGGAGCTTCTGTGTGATTTGTTTCCATTGCCTATATACACTAAGCCTTTAATTCATGATGATTCCTTAAAGGGTAGTAACAGTCAAAAGCAAGAAATCATGTTAGAAACCAGAACCTCAATGGTTTCTCCAGCTAACTCACAAGGTAATGGTGATTTTGAGGCTACACCTTAACCCTTCACTCACCAACCTTCTTAAGATGTTAGGAGGAATCCACCTCGAGAAAGGAAGGCATCTACCAAGTTTGTTGACTATGTGAATTATGCTTTTAGATATCCTATCTCTGAAGTAATAAGTAATCACATTTTTCAAATTCACATGTTGCATTTCTTATTGAAGTTTCAAATTTTGTAGAGCCTAACACCTTTCAAGAAGCAAACCTCATCCCTCATTAGAGGAAAGCCATGTCTGGAGAACTTCAAGCCTTGGAGGAGAATTGTACTTGGAGTATCGTTCAATTACCTTCAGGAAAGAAGGTGGTT
>JADOBS010303649.1:0-21504 GCA_015708375.1 Cydonia oblonga | reverse complement strand
TAGAATATATTGTATATATTAATATGGTTATTGTATTTTATAATAAATCTTTTAGTAATTAAACTTTAAAATTATCAAAATAATTTTTTTCTTAACGGGTCGAAACGGGTTACCCACGTGTTACCCGTGTGTATACCCGTTAAGAATCCATTATTAACGGGTTCTTAACGGGTCACCCGATAATGACCCGATAAGTTATCGTGTTGACCCGAAACCCGTTATTTTCGTGTCGTTTTCGTGTCGTGTCACCGTGTCGTGTCAGAAACTGCCAGGTCTAGGCCTTGGGGTCATGGGGAGGAGGATGGTTTTGAGGTTTTATTATTTTTATTATTATGAAGAATAAAGATAAAGGAATGGGTTGTTTAGGGTTTGGATGTTTGGGTGCTTTTTTTTTTCCCAAAGGGAAAGAATTTTATTAGATTCGAATTGAGATGTTTACATAAAAAACTAAAGTGTTAAACAACCATTCTGACTCAAAATAGTCCCATCCATAAAAGTCTCCCTTCAATAAGGCGAAAGCGCACACTAAATGTGTTGCCGTATTACAAATACGAGGAGCAAAAATGATATCCATTGACTTTTCACATATTGAATATCTAGGAGTGTTTCAATTGCAACATTTGGTTGAGCCTTGCCGTTATTCATATCCACAAGTCCTTTAGAATCTAATTCAATCTGAACAGCAGCAAACCCCATATCAATACAAGCCAACAAAACCGCCTGCACCGATTTTGCCTTTGCCATTAGACTAGATTTGCATGGAAAATTCTCCACTCTCCCCACCTCCTAAAAAATACCTGTGAAATATCGTTCCACCCATCCATACCCTCGTCCAGATTCCTTTAACCACGCACCATCATAATTCACTTTCATAGTCCCAAATGGAGGTCTCACCCAACCTGAAGGATCCCCATTACTAATCTTTTGTTGCTAATACACCTCATCCATCAATGGCTCATTTTGTTGATTGGATTCCTCAAATTTCCCCCATTGTTGTTTCAATAAGCTAATTGCTTCAATGGGTTCCACCATTGTTTGGTTACATTTATAAAATTTAAAGTGCAACAAGCGTCTTGTTCTCATTGAGCCACATCTAGATGTCAGTATAATGGGTACTAACTATTAAGTACTTAGTATTGTCCATATATTATTACTCACCCTAATTCTAATTAGCAATTATATCTATATGGAAATTTTACCTTTCTTGAATATAAATTATTAGTAATATATATATTAATCTACGAATATTCATTAAAATAATAGGCTCATCTTTCGTATGAAAAAAAAAAATCCATTTTACAATCAATTATTTTGCATCGAATAATATTGTTTGATAAAAAAGAATCAAGTAATATTATTTTGTTTTGTATTTTACATACATTATTACATACATAAAAAGAATCAATTAATATTCTTTTGTTTTGTATTTTACATACTTATTACATACATTAGGCATTTTTTATTTGTTAAAAAAAATCATCTACAACTATATGTCAAATATAAAAATTAATTTTGAATCTGATAACATTTATTTTAGTAAAGTTACACGGTTGGGAAATTATTTCGTAAAAATTAAACCAAACAAAAATTATCTCCATTAAAATTAAAGTGTAGGTACATTACGTTTTATAGGCCTAATTGGATTATTAGTTCACTTGGTGATAGGTAGTCGGAAGATAGCCCACGTGGTAAAAAAATTGGAATTTAAGCTCCTATGGTGAAGGCTGCTAGAATTTAGGCCTAAAATTTAAAATTCTATCCACTCTTTGTTAATTATTAGCACGTGAATGACACGTATGAGGCTAAAACGGAACTCTCCATCAATTGTTAGCACATAAAGCTTACATGTAAAGCTAACTTTATCTTTTTAGCCTCACATGTGAGTCTTATGTGCTAACAATTAACGAAAAGTGACGAAATTTTTCATTTTGAGCCTAAACCCTAACAGACTTCACTATAGGGGCTTAAATCCCAATTTTTTTATCACATGGGTTATCATCCGACTATCTTATCACCACAAAGAGTATTAATCCAATTAAGCTTTTTTCTAAGAATAAAAAAATGGGTAAATTATATTTGTACAAAAATATATTGTAAGTACATTATGTTTGTACCAAAAAAAAAGGAAATTAAATTTCATAAACAAAAAGTAGGAGATATATTATTTGTTATGTGCATTATTTTGTATGCATGACTACATATATTGGGCACATTTTATCTAAACTACATATTAATAAAACTCTGGCTGTCAACCAAAATTCTGTGAATTACTATTATGACCCTCTAATCAAAATTGACCCAAAATAAAAATGATGGACAATTTAGTAATTATATAAACACGAATTTTAGTGTTTTTTACATGAACCCCACAACTATGTAATAGGGACAAGCCTTGTTCCAAAATTAAATTTAAAAACAAGAAACAAAACAACCTCCAATCGAACAAAAAAAAAGTGAGCAATAGGCTTACAAAAAGAAGTGGAAGGTGGAGCAGTTGTTTGGTACAGTGAGAACGTGGGAAGATGGAGAAGAGAGTGTCTTTTCTTTTCTCTTTTTTAATTTTTTTTTTCAATTGTCATCCCTACTCATTAATGGTAAATCTAGTAAAATAAAAAGCAAACTTACTTGCACACGCAAAAGTGTGTGCTGATTGCTTGTTACTAATATATATGTGCAATATATTAATTTAGGAATGTTGCAGTCCTATTGATTTGGATTGTGTAAATCTTAGTGTATCTAGGAGTATCTTAGTATATTTTCTTTAGTGGTTTAATTCCTATTAGAGTTGTAATCCTACTAGGGTAAGGATTTAACTTTCCCTACTACTATAAATAAAGACACAATGGGTTGATACAACACACACCTTAGAATTACATCTCTCTCTTCTCTCTCTGTTGTCTCCGGCCTCTTTCCATCTCTATCCTAAATATAGTTCAATCAAATAGGCCTACAACACGTTATCAGCACACTCTTGTCAGAAGCTAAGGAACTGAAGGATCGTGGATGAGGCTTTCTTCTATGACATCAAAGGCTTTCAATTATTTTCTGCCAATCAGGTTCTTCTAAAAGAAATTAAGATATTAAAAAAAAAAAACCTTGAAGCATGAAAACATTCCCCATGATGCATGAACCCCCTATATTTATATTTTCCTTTCAATTATATATATATATATATATATTGTATATGTGTTCATATATTTTGTTAATATATATACTTGTTCATGCAATACGCAATTATGCTATGTGGAATTTGTGAGTCAAAGCATCAAAATTAATTTAGAAGCAATTAGGGTTTTCAACCTTAGAATTCGAAAAAAAATATAGGAATCAATATGGCATCAGCCGCAACTCACTGCCGCGCCACCACAAGCACCACCATGCCTCATCGCTGTCATGCAGCCCAGACATATAAAGTACCTTAGGACGACGTCGTTGGATGGTTAGACTACACGGCAGCAGCCCTTTAGGCTTTGTTATGCACGCATGACACCCAGGCCCTTGCCTGGTTAGGATTTTGAAACAGGCTTGTAGCCCTAGCCTATTCCAGAAGCCTGCAGCTTTGCTGGGCTTGCCTATGCTCCCTTGGCTCATCTCCAGCAAGCCCAATGATTGTTGGGCTCGTCCCACTCGCCATCTGCAGCAAGCCTGCTTGCTTGCTGGGTTCCCGCATCTTGGCCAGCAATCCAAAGCCAGCCTTTGGCTAGGCTTCTCGCACCCAAGCCTAAACTGAACCAGCTCTTGTTAGGCTTCACATGCACCCCACACCTAGGGCAACCCCCATGTTGGGCCTATCCCAGACGCCGACCCATGGCCTGCAGTCGTGATTGGGCTGCCCCACAGCAACCCGTGGCTAACTAAGCCATTTTAGGGCTTTGCCCTGCACATGGCACCCAAGCCCACCGATATTGGGTTATGGTTTTTCAAATCCAATTTTATTTTTAGCATTCTCTATAATTTTAACTCGAATGTTATAATTATTTTTACTTCTACAATCGACTCTATATGGTCTGATCAATTGAATTAATTAAATTGACCAGCAGTCCAGTAATCTGACAATTAATCTAAAATTATTAACCTAAAGCTCACTTTTTGGCAATTAACGATTCAATAAATTATTTCGTTTTTTTGAACCGTTGACTATCTTTCGTAGTACCAAAGCACTTACACTTAGGTTCCTGAAGCAATCCACAAATCCACTACACTTTATTGTATATTGTATATTGTATATTGTATTCTGTGTTCTTATAGGTACCCCTATATATGAACTGTACGTTCATAATTAAATCGAACGTGTAGTTTCGAATTTAGTGCCTTTGAAACCCGAAGTTTTCATTCAAAACTTACCACATGAAACTCGTAGCTTTCATACTTAAATTAGACCAATACATGTCTATAGAACCCGCGTGTTCTATGATATATGTCTATGGCTTTCCATACGACTAACCACGCTTTGTTGTACCCCTCCGTTTTAGGGATATGTCAAACTTGAACAAGTTCGATTTCACCACTCTGGAAGTCTCTGGAAGAAACTACTTGAAGTGGGTTCAAGACCTGAAGCTCTATCTTACGGCAAAGAGTCTTAGAGCTACTATCAAGGAACCTACCAACGATGAGCCCGTCAACGAAACTCAGAAAGATACTGCTATGATCTTCATCCACAGACATATCCATGATACACTGCAGATCGAGTACCTCGCAGATGAGGATCCACGTACCCTCTTGCTTGCTCTGGCCGATCACTTTGATCGCCAGAAAGACATTTACTTGCCTGAAGCAAGACACGACTGGCAGCATTTACGCTTCCAAGATTTTAAGTATGTGAATGAATACAACTCTGAAGTTTGTATAATCTGATCACTACTTAAGTTCTGTAACGAGGACTTAATCGAACAGGATCTCCTAGAGAAGACATATTCGACCTTCAATGCCACTAATATTGTCATGCATCAATAATATCACAGAAGTTCACCAAATTCTTGGATTTGATATCTGTTTTATTTCTCCCTAAAAGAAGAACCATCTTTTGATAAAGAATCATCAAGCTCGACCTACTAGCTCGAACACTTCGCTTGAAGTGCATGCGACCAATTTTAGCAGCCACAACCGATGGAAATCCTATTGTGGCCATGGAAATGGCAACAAGCCCTACCACGGGCCCAAGGTTAACAAAATAGAGGCCCACTAAAGGGAAGAAATTTGACCCAGAAGCGCCAACCCCTTGCCCCTAAAGCCCCAAACTTCAAGAACAAGGCAAAAGCTATTATTCAATCGGCTTCCACTGAACTGGACATACACTATCACTATGGATCAAAGGATCATTGGTCACTCTAGTGTTCAAAAAATCGGTCGGCCCCGATTTAGGGCAAATCGTTTCTAAAACTCTGTTTGGAACTAGGCGGTACTAGGCGGCTCCTAGGTAAAGAGATAGGCAACACCTAGGCGGTCTTAGGCAGTCCTCGGCGGCCCTAGGTGGGTTTTTTATATATATATATATTTTATTATTTGTGTGCTTTTTTCTTTTTTTTGGTTTCATAGTGGTATACTTATGGAAATGGTGTACCTACTTGCAAATTATGGATTTACTACAAGTTCATCCAATAATGAAACGAATTTGAGCACTTTTGAGGGGATACATACAAAGAAAAGAAATAAACTAGATACAACGAGGTTAAATAATTTTGTCTATGTTTAATCCAATGCAAGGATCATGATTCATGAACAAGAAGAATTTAGTATATCATCCAAATCCTCCTCATTATGATTATATGCTTACTATTTTTTAAATATTGAACTTTTGGGATGTATATAATTTGTGTATTCTTATACTTCTATTTTTACATTTTATCATTCTTTTATTATCCATACAAGTATAGTTTTTTTTAGGTGTAAGTAGGCACTTATTTATTTTACATAAATCCTCCTAGGCGCTAGGTCCTTGCCCGTCGCCCGACTAGCACCTAGCGATTTTTACAACCTTGGGTCACGTGTATGCCAAGCTACCCCTGAGGCTATTGCCAAGTATATCATTCTCGTCGTGAGTCTACAACTCTAGAGGTTTCGGACTTTCAGGAGGCATCCACTCTCATTGAAGACTAAAGTTTTATTTTTCTAAGACATGTTAGGGCATTTTACACCCCTAGTGGTTGAACCCCTCCTAAATTTTTAGGAATATGGTTTAATTTTCGGACAATTTTTCTAAGTATTTGGAATTATTTGTTTGGTTTTGGTTTGTTTTGAATTATGGATAATTATTTTATGGATATTATTTCTCAAATTGATTAATTGAATGAATGGAATTATATTTATGCATGCGACCAATTCAATTAATTTATTTCTAGTATGACTAGTGGGGAAGTTAGTTGTTTGGCTGATAGTGCCACCACGCACACCATATTACTTGAGAAACACTATTTTACTAACTTTGTACCTATAAATGCACCTCTGACAACCCTCTTAGGCCCATCCAACCTGATAGAAGGATACAAAAATGCCCGTATTATGTTGTCCAATGGTACTGAATTGACCATTAAAGAGGCACTATATTCTCCACGCTCTGGAAAAACATTGCTGAGTTTTAGAGATATTCGAGATAATCAATATCATGTTGAAACCACTGAAGAGAATGGTTCTGAACTTCTTTGTATCACTTCTTTCAAATATGGCCAGAAGCGTATTCACGAGGAGCTACAATGTCTCCTGAGCGGGTTGTAGATAACAACCATTCGGGCAATTGAGACCCATCACGCGGCCAGCCCTATGACCGAGTTCCAGAGCGCTCTTCTGCTTTGGCGTGATCAAATGGGACACCCCGGATGAGATATGATGCGCCGTATCCTCAAAGCATCACTTGGGCATAACTTGAAATTTTATCATGGCCATCCGCTTTGCATAGCATGCTGCTTGGGGAAGTTAAACATTTAACCCTCGCTTACAAAGATTATTCATGACCCCTTAAGTTTCTTCAGAGGATTCAAGTGGATATTTGTGGACCTATCCAACCAACATACATACCATTTAGATTTAGATACTTCATGGTGTTGGTTGATGCATCGATATGATGGTCAAATGTCTGCTTATTGTCCACATGCAATGCTACATTTGCGAAATTTCTAGCACAAATTATTAAACTTAGGGCTCACTACCCTGATTATCTGATCAAGTCAATTCGACTAGATAATGCTCGAGAGTTTACGTCACAGACCTTTGACGATTATTGCATGTCTGTTGAGATTGAAGTTGAACATCTTGTACCCCATGTTCACACCCAAAATGGCCTGGCAGAAGCTTTCATAAAGCACCTTCAAACAATAGCTCAGACTTTGGCTATGCTGGTCCACCTGAGGCCCACCGCCACCCAACCTCATTCACCGTTACAATTGGTTACTGGATAAGAGCATGCCATCTCGCATTTACGTGTGTTTGGGTGCGCAATCTATGTGCTAATAGTGCCACCACTACGTACCAAAATGGGTCCTCAAAGAAAAATGAGAATTTATGTAGGTTATGATTCGTCATCCATTATTCACTACTTAGAGCCCTTGATAGGAGATCTTTTTACCGCACGTTTTATGGATTGTCACTTTGATAAGATAGTCTTCCAGTCGTTAGGGGGAAATAAGATCACTAACGTTCCTCTAGAACATCGTGAATTGTCCTAGATTACTCCCACTATGTCCTATTTAGATCCATGTACCCCTCAGTCTGAAACTGAACTGCGACGTATTCTAGATCTTCAGAGCATCGCTCAAAGCATGCCGGATGCTTTTACTGATCTAGCAAAGATGACGAGATCACATATACCCACTGCAACGCACCTACAAGGATGAACACACTTAATGTACACCATAACACCACCTTGGAAGGCTGGATCATCCCAGAGAGTGGGACGGCCGCACCTGCCACATAGCCCGATACACTGGCAGCTAACCAATAACCTGCTCCTACCCTGAAGCGTGGTAGGCCCCCTAGTTCAAAGGATTCATAACCCCGGAAGAGGAAAACAGCACAAACTAGTGACCCTAGTCTGAATCTGACCATCACTTACTCATTTATTCCAACGCATGAAGTTATTTTAGATTACAATGATGTCTTAGATAAGACATACCGGCCTCCTGAGAGTCACAATTTTTTGGTCCATTACGCAGTATTGGATGAGGTTTGGAATCGGAATGAGATGATTGTCAATGACGCATTCGTGTACACCGTTACTTCCGACATCATGCTTCGATGACATTGAACCATGTTCCATTGATGAATGCCGTCATAGAATGGCTTGGTCAAACTGGAAACAAGCAATCCAAGTTGAACTCGATTCACTCGCGAAACGTAAAGTGTTTGGGCTTGTAGCTCCTATTCCACCACATATGAAGCCCGTGAGCTACAAGTGGGTTTTCGTGAGGAAGTGTAATGAGAAGAATTAAATAGTGTGATACAAAGCACGCCTGGTAGCGCAGTGCTTCTCTCAACACCCTGGGATTAATTACGAGGAGATGTATTCCCTTATAATAGACGTCATAACATTCCGTGACCTTATCAGTTTGGTAGTTTTCGAAAAACTGAATATGCAGCTTATGGACATGGTAATCGTGTATCTCTATGGGGATCTAGATACAAAAATGTACATGAAAGTTCCAGAAAGACTGCCATTGACTAGTTCAATAGTTCTAGACCACGAAACACTCTCTCGATTAGATTGAGGAGATCACTCTACGAATTGAAACAATCTGGTTGGATGTGGCATAACCATCTGAGTGAATATTTGACAAATCAGGGTTATGTGAACAATGAACTATGCATATGCATGTTCATAAAGAAGTCACACTCCAGATTTACAATCGTTGCAGTTTATGTCGACGACATGAACCTTATCGGAACTCCCATAAAGCTTGAGGAAATTACCGCTCAATTGAAATCGGAATTTAAGATGAAAGATCTTAGGAAAACTCGATATTGTCTCGGCCTAGTGATCAAGCATTGTTTGGATGGTCCTAGTACATCAATCGAACTACACCCAGAAGGTGTTACACGTTTTAACGAGGATAAAACGAAGCTTTCGAGTACTTATATGGTCGTTCGGACTCTAGATACTAAACGAGATCCCTTCCATCCCAAGGAGGATAAGGAAAAGATTTTGGGGCCTGAAGTTCCACACCTAAGTGCAATTGGTGCTTTATTGTACTTAGCTCAATGCACTAAACCCGACATCTCCTTCGTTATTGATCTTTTGGCTAGATACAGCAACACGCCTACATGAAACATTGGAATGGTGTTAAAGACATTTTCTGTTACCTTAAAGGTAAGATAGATTTGGGCTTGTTCTACACCCATGAATCCTCGAGAAGAGCCGTCGCCCCCTCGATCTTCGAGTTGATTCTCGCCTCATTGGTTACGCAAATGTTGGTTATCATCTCTGACCACATAGGGCATGTTCTCAAATGGGTTATGTCTTTACCGTTTGAGACACTACTATACCTTAGAGGTCTACCAAGCAAACATTAGTTGCGACTTCTTCGAACCATGCTGAGATTCTCGGCCAACATGAAGCATCGCGTGAGTACTTTTGGTTAAGAACAATCATGGAACATATTTGAAGCACTAGTGGTCTTACTTCCGTCGTTGACCTTCCTACGATGATCTTTGAAGACAATGCAGCATGTATCGAGCAGTTAAAGAATGGATACATGAAGGAAGACAACACCAAGCACATAGCGCCAAAGTTCTTTTATTCTCACCGGCAACAACAGAATCAGAACATTGAAGTCAAGCAAATCCATTCCCAAGACAACTTGGCCGATCTCTTCACTAAGTCATTGCCCAAGTCTACTTTTCATAAGCTTGTCCAAGGAATTGGTATGCGTAAATTATATGAGTTGAATTGTTTGTAGTTCTCTTATTTAGAAGTTATGTCTAACTCATGGGGAATATCCTGAAGCATATTCACTTGATCTTAATGTACTCTTTTTCCTACCTGACGAGGTTTTAATGAGGCACCCATCTTGGGAATATCATACTCCTTTGAGTTCACTAATTTCATCATGTTTGACGTTTGTTTAAGACATTATGCATACTTCTCACTTTTCTCCTTAGTCTATTGATTTTCACATGCCTTAGGTTTTACCATAGCGAGGTCTTGTGAGTTTTACTACCAATGCATACTTTTTAAAAAAAAAAATTGAGACTCGTATTTGTCGATGTAAATTTCAGTCATCTTCAATCTTGACGAAAATGCACCTGCAAAACAATTATCACATTTGATCAAGGACCTAAGCCTTACGCACCCACAAGGTGAGGGGGTTAGGCCAATGGATCTTCGATGCCTAAGTTAGTTTCTCTGAGAAAGTAAAGTGTTTAGGGCTTTTTAAGGGTAGCACAAACTTTGAAAATTTGGTAGAATATGTGGTATTTATAGGGATAGGGTCGGCCATAGTGTTAGGGTTTTACCCTACACATCGCAACATCCTATTGGCTAAGGTGTTTATGGAGAAATATTCTCAAAATATTCTCAAGATATTAAATAGGAAATAATATCTTGAGATAATGGTGTAATTATCCCTAATTTATTTGAATTGGGATTACTTACTTGATTGGAGTCAATCTTCAATTGGGAATATATTAAAAATAAGGTTTGGGTAATTAATCCTTATCTATAATACTTTGACTTTTCCTTGCCAAAGGCAGGTGAGCTGTGGGCCGTCATATTTAGCTACTGGGACCTTCAGTGGTGTGAGTTGCGTGTACGAGTATCTGAGAAACCTGCCTATTTATTGAGAGCAATCTTGTCCTTCTTAAATAAAAGTCCATGTGTAGCCTCTAGAATTTTTGGGATTATTTTAGGCTCCACAAATGCCCCCACACCTACCAGGCTGCACGCAGGAAATGATAGTAGGTGTAGAAATACCAAGCTGCTTGGGCTTGTAGAGTTATTTCCCAATTTGAACTTGATCTCCTTTCTTGTTTTGGAGATAGACTTCTTCTAGGAAAAGGAAACCAATTGCCCCCAATACCTATTTAATTCGGCCTTAAGTAGGGGATTAAATAAATTTGGAGTGCAATCATTAAGAAAGGCCAGAGGAAATTTTTCTTCCTCATCCTCTAGCTTTCTTCTTCTCGTTGTTGTTGTTCTTCTCCATGTTGTACCAAGGTAAGAAAAATTTGAATTTTCTTCTTCTTGAATTTTTTGGGAGTCTTGGGACTTGAAAAGTTGGCTCGACAAGGGCCGATAAGGAGTGAATGATGTGGAAGGGATGCTACGGGGCTGCTGGTGGTGCCGCAAGAGGGTCGGCTGGCCTAGGCCAAAGGCTTGGGTAAGCTCAGGTCGAGAGGATCGATGTTTTGGGGCGCGAGCAAGTTGGCTCAGGCTGGGTCTTTAAGGCCGCTGAGCACTAGCCTGTGTAGGTGAGATAAGTAGGGAAGAGAATGAGAGGTTGACTCGGGCCAAGCATCTCGCTGGCTGTTGGGCTAAGGGCATTGGGCCTCGCTGAAGTGTAGAGGAGAAGGAGAGAGGCGCGGGGCATTCGCCACCTTTTCTGTGGGTCTGGGCCTGCTTGGAACTTGGGCATGCGAAGGAGAATGGGAGATGAGGCGTGGGCCTCCCCCCAAGCTGGGCCGAGCTGCTTACAAAGGAATGTGAGGGCCGTGGGGCCTAGCGTAGGGGCACTGAGCTTGCAGTCCTTGTTTTTTTTTTTTTTTTTTCTTTTCACGAGCTGCCTTCTAACTATTTTTTCTCGCATTTTTACAGAGATTTTGAGATGTCTTCCTCCGATCTCAAGAGTGACAAATATCCTCCAACCTTATACCGTCAAGATGGGCTATTTCAAGGCTACGCATGTCAAGATCAATTTCGAAAAGCTATTTCAGGATTTTCTTGAGGTGTACAAGCATGCAATTCCGTTAGGGGTTCACGTGAAGCGAGCGAAAGATGACAGCGACCATAAACCCTGCGCGAAGGTGCCACTACTAGGAAAAGGGCCATCAAATTCCACCCGTATTACTTTGTGTTAGGATTTACTTTTCCTATGCCACTTTTTTTCCAAGAAGTGACTTGCTCCATGCAATGGGCACCTACTCAGTGCTACCCAAATGCAGTTCGTGCGATGGTGGGTTTCTAGAACTTGAGTAGGTTCTTTAATCTTTGCCTGACCATAAATGAGTGGTACTTCTTCGAGATTGGCCACAAGGAAGGTAAGAGGAAGCTGAGGTCCCGTCATGGGTTGCTTGATGCTTCTTGCAAATATGATCATGAGTGGGCGAGAGACAACTTGGAGGTGAGCCGGGAGTGGGAGAGGAGTCTGACTCTTCTGTTAAGCTGCGTGTCCTGACTACCTTCATCAGTGTTAAGTGAACTGCTGCATTCTTGTCCTGCCTGAATTTTTGTTGAGCTATGAGCTTGAGCATGAGCCTGTAAAACCTGCTGCTCTGAAGGTGACCACATCCATTGCTGAGAGGCTTGCCCAGTGGAAGAGTTGGTGGTGCCCCAGGTGTCTGAGTTTGTATCAAAGCATCCGTCTGGAGTTAAGCCTGGTTTGGCTTCTGAAAGGCTCGCCGTTATGAAAAGTGGGAAGATGAATTATGCCGTTAAAGTGGCGCCAAGGCATGTTCCTCCTTCTATTGTGACTGACTTATCTGCTGAGAACGGGAGATCAATTCGCACGGGAAGTTGTGAAAGATCCACTGAGTCCAGGGCTGGTGGTGAGTTTCCCGAGGTTTGTGCACTGCTGAAGGCTGACCTGCTTGAGGATGTTGATGCATGCGCTAAGTTCGTTGACTGTGTCAGAAAAATTATCCTCCGTTCAGACTCTTTTGCAAAACGTCATGCATACTCGATGAGGTCCTCCCTGATTGCTACAATGCATAAGACCTTGATCCTGGTAGCTGAGTCTATGCGCGTTGATCAGGATGCTGTCAAGTATGCTGAGGAAGTCGAAGTGTTATTGATGGCTCAGCTTCACTCGCCTGCTGAAAAGATCGAAAACTCAAATTTGAACTCATTGTTTTTAATGAGTCTGATGTCTTTGCCCCCACTTCTGTACAGCTGGAGATCGTTAATCAAAAGGTCGTCGACTTGAAGACTAGGCCTAATGCAGCTTAAGCAATGTTTAAAGCAGTAGAGAAGGAAGTCAGTCGTGTTTCTTTGGTGGTTGAGGACCTTGAGCATGTCAATTTGGAACTATGATATGTTTGTTTTGCCAAGGACGAGGAGTTTATCTTCATGAATGTTAAAGTGTCTCGTCTCACGTAGGTGGCCAGTAAACTTGAGTCCAAGGAAATGGATCTGCAAGGTGCGATGTCAGCTAGTGAGGACCTAATGGAAGCTTTAACTGCTATGAGCGGTGCAGTTGCTGAAGGAATGGCAATCAAGGAACCAATGGTTCCGTAGGCTGCCAAGGAGTAGTCTTTTTGCTTAGACTTAGGAATTTTCTTTTTTTCTTTTCTTTTTTTCTTCTACTTTATTTGAACTTTGTTAGCCTTTAAGCTGGTTTATCAATTTGCTAGAAATTTAATAAACAGTTTTCCTTGTTTTGCTTTATCCTTCTATTTCGTTGTGTTTTTTTGCGAAACTTTATCCTAGGATAGTCGGTTGGGTCAACTGCCTCAATGAAGCAGCCGATCCCACGTCGCCACTTAGGCTTTAGTTTTGTCTTGGGGCTTCTAAAGCTTTACTTGCAAGAGGAAAAAAATGTGAGATTTTTAACTTATAAAGTTGGGGGCCGAACTTGTTGCCTCCATAGGAAGCAGGCGAGTCCACATAGCTTCTATAATTATGAATCTTGGCTTTGGATGGCTTCACAAGCTTTAGCCCTCCTGGGCCATATTGTAAAAAATTTTAACCTATAGAGCCGACGGCTGGACACGTGATTCTCGTAGAAGGCAGAGAAGTTCGCGTAGCCATTATGGTTGTATTTCGGCTTCCAAATAACTTCTTAAGCCTTAGCCCTCCTAGGACATATTGCGAGATTTTTAACTTATAGATCCGTCAGCCAGACTCATACTTCTCATAGAAAGCAGATGAGGTCCCCGTAGCTGCTATAGTCGTACCTTGTTTTCGAGTTGCTTCATGAGCTTTGGCCCTTCCGGGGCATGTTGCAAGATTTTTAACTTATAGAGCCGTCGGTCGGAATCATACTTCTCGTAGAAAGCATAAAAGATCCTATTAACTGCTATAGTTGTACCTCATCTTTGTCCCAGCAAAACTTAAATCGTAGATCGTTAACCAAAAATGATGCATTTAAGTAAGCAGACGAGTCCACGTAGTCATAGCAGGTGTAAGTCTCGGCTTACGGATTAACTTGGGCTGCCAGCCGTTGGGTCGTCGGTCGGGCGTCTTACTTACAGAAGCAGATGACCCGCATGACCACTTTAGGAGTCGTCCCTAGCTCTCAGAGACGTTTTAGGCGTGAGGTGAGGCGGAATCGTGCCTCAGAGGCCACATCCTTCCGAGTTATAACTTGATTTCACAAGTCGCTTAACTAGTATTGCAACACTTTAAAACCAAGCTACGTTCAAAAAGACTTTCATGTCGAGGACAAACCATCTTGTCATGCGAACTCTTTCATGGGCAAGTGTCCTACACTTAGCGTATCTTCTGATTAGAGACCTGGGATCCCGTAGAATTGAATTTTTCAGTCGGCTAAGTCTATTCCAGGGGAAGAACTATCTTGGCCAATTTTGGGAGTCGTCCAGCTTAGGTAATCGCTGTATTCAGGAGGAACTGAGCAGTTATCCCACCCATCCATGTCTGCAGGGCAGATGGCGTCTTCTGCTTGTCATAGAGTTGGTCAGTTTCTTTATGCATTTAGCCTAGGCTTGTGAATAATTCCTTCAATCTTCATTGAGACTAGAGAAATTTATTAACTTTGCTCATAGGCATTAATAGCATAACAACTGATAATCCTCGGCATACGAGGTCTTCTTCATCAAGTTGCTTAAGTATTCAAACTTTTTTCATCTTGAAAGGGATCCAAGGAATGGTGGGAGGTCACACGTAGTACTTTCTTAAGTTGTAGGCATTCCACTACTTGTCGATTTCTTGATTGTTCATGGTGGTGAGGGTGTAGCTGCCCATTTCGCCTACTCGGTTGATTTTGTACAAACCTTCCCAGATAGGAGCCATTTTTTTGGAGCCTTCCCGTGGGAGGGTGATGAAGGGTTTTCTGAGGACTAAGTCTTCTGGCTGGAACTGCCACATATTCACCATTTTGTTGTAGCTAGAAGGAAGTCGCTGATGATATGTCGTAATGCGGGTGATAACCTTCTTGTGCACTTCCTCTGCCAGGTCTAAGTTTATGGCCATCTTCTTTTTGTTCTGCTCAAAATTCGGTAGTGGCACCATGACATTGGGAGGAATGATCACCTCAGAACCATAAGCCAGGGAGAATGGAGTTTCACCGGTTGCTTATCTTTTGGTGGTGCGGTATGCCCATAGAACACCGGGGAGCTCGTCTGGCCACTTGCCTTTTTTGTCTGAAAGGGTCTTCTGAAGGCAGTCAAGGATGGTCTTGTTGAACGCCTCGGCTACTCGTTGCCCTACGAATACCGGGGCGTGGACATATGCTGCTTAATGCCATATTTTTCGAAGAACTTCGCTAAGTCTTTGCCCACGAATTGCGAATCATTATTGGTGATGATAAAGTGTGGGATGCCGAAGCGGCAGATGATGTTCTTCCATATGAAGTGCTCTATGTCTGTCTGGGTAATTGTAGTCATGGGTTCAGCTTCAATCCATTTTGTGAAGTAGTCGGTCGCCACGATCATCATGCCTCTATCCCTAGTAGCAGGCTGCATTGGTTATACCAGGTCAATCGCCCACTGCATCAATGGCCAAGGGCTCATTTGCTGGTAGAGTTCGCTGGCAGGTAGTGAGGGCACGTGTTTGAAACGCTGGCAGCTGTTGCACCTTTGTACATACTCATTGGCGTCTTGATGCATGGTTGGCTAGTAATAGCCAGCATTGAGAGTTGTTTATGCCAGGGAGCTGCCTCCTAAGTGGTTTCCACAGACGCCTTCGTGGATTAAGCTAAGAATCTTCAAGTCGTCGAAAGGCGATAGGCAACGGAGATGTAGTCTTGAAAATGATCTTCAAACGAGTATTTCATTCCACATATAGTAGCTTGCTGCCTTCATCTAGAGATTCCTGGACTCCAGTCTGTCTACGGGGAGCGTTCCATTGACTATATAGTAAATGATAGGATTTTTCCAACTTGGGGTTGTGTTAATCTACGCCACCTCGACTTCTGGTTCCTCATCTATGCTTGGCTTTTCCAAATACTCGACTAGGATAAAACTCCTAAGCTGATGGTCTAGTGCGGATCTTAGGCTTGCTAGTGCGTATACGTGGGTATTTTCTGCTCGTGGAACCTGAGTGAGTGTGTACGCCTAGAACGTCGCTAGCTGTTCTCGTACCTTCTCGAGGTATAAGGCCATCTTTGGATGCTTCACTGCATACTCTCTTGAGGTTTGGTTGGTGATCAGTTGGGAATTGGAATAGATTGCGAGCTTCTTCACTGCTAGGTCTTTTGCTAATTTGGGACCTGCTAGTAGGGCTTCATACTTTGCTTTATTGTTCGATGCCTTGAAGCTTAGAGTGATCGCCTGCTCGAGCATCTAACCGTCTAGGGTAATAAGAACTAGGTCTGCCCCCGATCCTTGGCAGTTAAATGATCCATCATCGTGCAAATGCCAAAAATCTTCTGCATGTGGGGCTGGTGCTGCTACGACATGCTCGGCTGCCTCCAAGGAGCCTTCGAGCCAAGTTGCTGCATTTTTTAGGCTTGGGGTGAATTCCGCTACGAAGTTTGCCAATGCCTAGGTCTTTATTGCCATGTAGGGTTAGTATGCTAGGCTATATTGGCCAAGTTCCAATGCCCGCTTCATTACTCGTTGAGAAGAGTCTAGACTATGCAAAACTGATCGTAATGGGTACTGGGTCATGACGATGACCAGATGCCCTTGAAAGTAAGGTCTAAGCTTCCGAGCTGCAACAACTAGCGCCAAAATTAGCTTTTCAATCTTCGGGTATCCAGTTTCCGCATCAGAGAGAACTTTGGATGTATAAAATACAGGCAGTTGGGCCCCTAGCTCTTCTCGTATGAGGGTAGAGCTTACTGCTACTTCTGATACCGCCAAATAAATGTACAAGTTATCTGCTGCTTCCAGCTTAGATAGTAATAGAGGTAATGTCAGGTACTGCTTTTAGATCCTTAAATGCTTTCTCGCACTCATCATCCCATTTGTCTTTCTACGCCTTCTTGATTACCTTGAAAAAGGGTTTGTATCAGTCGGTGGATCGCGAGAGGAAACGGTTAAGTACGGCTGCTCGTACGGTCAAACTTTGGATTTCCTTCAGAATTGTGGGCAATTTCATGTCCAGGATCGCTCTGATCTGCCTTGGATAAGCCTCAATTCCTCGCTAAGTTACAAGATACCCTAAGAATTAGCCTGAGGAGACACCAAAAGTGCACTTGGCTGGGTTGAGCTTCATTTTGTACTTTCTGAGGATGTCAAAAGTCTCTACTAAGTTGCGAATATAGTCTCATCGCTGCTTTCCTTTCACCAGATGTCATCGACGTAAGCTTCCATGGTTACTCTGATCTGCTTCTTGAACATCATGTTTACGAGTCGTTGGTTGGTTGTTTTTGCGTTCTTGAGGCCAAAGGGTTTGACTTTGTAGCAGTATATGCCTCGCTCGATCATGAATGCAGTTTTCTCCTTGTCAGGTTTGTGCATGGCAATATGATTGTAGCTAAGTATGCGTCTAAGAAGCTGAGCAGCTGGTTCCCAGATGTTGAGTCAACGAGCAAGTCGATTCGGGGAACCGGGTAGTTGTCTTTAGGGCATACCTTGTTAAGGTTGGTGTAATCCACGTATACTCTCTATTTGCCCTTCTCTTTTTTCATCGCTACTCACTCGAGCGCGAAATGTTGCCTTTTCTGGATCACAGGTTTAGTAGCGGGGTCGACATGCAGCTTGTTGCAAGCTATCGTTGAATCAATCATGGGCATATCAGAGGATGACTATGCGAAAATGTCACGATTTTCCCTAAGGAAAGCTGTGAGTTCTTGCTTCTCTATAGGGCTCAGATGTGAGCCAATTCTAACTGTCTTTTCCGTCTGGCGGGGGTCAAGAATGATGTCTTCGGCATCCTCCTCGGGTTTCCATCTTGATTCATCTTCCAAAGCATTGTCGACCTTAACGCCATCTTTTGTACCTGCCTGCTGTAATTGCTATTTGGCGGAGGTAGATTCGTCATTCTGCACTTCAGCTGCTACTGCTAGGGTGAAAGACTTCTTCGACTCCTTAAGAACATGTATAGTGCATCTCTAAGACAGGGCCTAGTCACATTTGATCTCTCCGACTGCTCCTCCTAGGATGCAAAATCGGATTTTCTGATACTTGATCAAGGTCACAGATCTAATCTTCACTAGCTAGTGTCAACCCAATATCCCACTATGGGGAGATGGGTCGCTGACGATCATGAAGGTCTGTGATGAGACAATCGGTGGGCTGGTTAAGTCGAGTATGATAGTGCCAATGGTAGTTGAGGTGAGTCCGTTGAATATGGTCAAGACCTCTGCTTTACGTTGGATCGTGCTTTCCAGACCCATCTTTTGGATGACTGACAGTTAGACCTGGCAGTTTTTGACACGACACGAAAATAACGGGTTTCGGGTCAACATGATAACTTATCGGGTCATTAACAGGTTCTTAATGGGTATACACACGGGTAACACGTAGGTAACCCGTTTCGACCCGTTAAGAAAAAAATTATTTTGATAATTTTAAAGTTCAATTACTAAAAGATTTATTATAAAATACGACAGCCATATTAATATATACAATATATTCTATATTAAATATATAGTTTTTTATTATTATTCTATATAAGTTTTTAAAAAATGTTTTAGTCATTATTTATTTTTATTATGAGAGTTCCTTATTATCATTACTAGGATAAATTTTACTTAACATGTTTTTGTCCAAAATTAAAATAAACTAATATAGTATTTGTATAAGCAAGACCTAAGAAGACATACATACAAGTATGAAAAATGTGAAAGAATATATAAACACTCGTGATTCATCGTTATTGTTCCACGAGTAGATAATGGTTACACTTGCATTATCGTTTAGATTTTTAAAATCCTCCAAACCCTCATGAATAATGTTTTTTATTTGAGGGAAAAATTAATAAAATTAATAATAATTATTGTAGAAGTGTAAAAAATGTAAAAAAAAAAAAATATTCAAACACTTATAGTGATAAACTTTACAACTTTCATGAAAAGGTCAGCTTCGAAATCTAACACTATAATTCATAAACCTTAAATTTATATTTAACCGTCGATTGTCATTTACGCTTTATTCTTCTTACTGAATTTCATTTTTTAAATTTTCTTTTTTGAAAACATGATCATCAAACGGATGTAAGAAGATGGATGGTTCAGATCTCTGATATCACGTTTTGATATTTACGGTTAACTGAAATATGAGTCGATTTCATATAGTTTTTAGAAACTTTATAAACATCAAGCAATATTTTCACTAATCGTAAAACTCTGAATATAATATCAACGATCCAAAAGCTCTCACCGCTCATCTTCCTGCATCTTCTAATAGATTATGTTTTCAAAAAACAAAATCTGAAAAAACTAAATTTGATGAGAACAATGAAGCGTAAATGTAAACAACAATCAACGGTTAAATTTTGATCTATGATTTATATGATTATAGTGGCGAATTTCGAAGTTAAACTCTTCATGAAAGTTGTAAAGCTTGTCATTACGAGTGTTTATATATTTTTTCTATATGTTTTTACACTTCTACATTAATTAAAAGACTATTAAAGACTTTAGGTAAATGAAAATATACTTAAAAGAAAAATGCGTTTTTATGTTTTGGATGTGACAATATGGTATGTATATACTTATTTAGTATTATGTTTTTCATTTGATTATTTATTGGTTTAAAATATATTTTTCTTAACGGGTAACGGGTCTGGTCATATTACCTGTTAATATTATCGGGTCAATTTCGAGTCGGCTCATTTTACCCGTTTATTTTAACGGGTGTTACACGACACGACCCATTAAGATATTGGGTATGACACGAAAACGGAAAACACGACACGAATGCCAGGTCTACTGACAGTTGTAGGATGTTGACTAAGATGCCGTTGTCCACCATAAATCTATCAACAATGGCATGGGCCAATTGAATAGAAATCACCATGCTGTCGTCGTGGGGAAAGTCTACTCCATCGACGTCTTGCTCGGTGAAGCCGACGATTGGTCCAGGTACAACATCTATGGCTTGGACCTGATAAACTGATCTTGCCTGCTGGATCTTCCTCTTATTGGAGTTATTGGTGACCCCCTAGATGCTCGGATTCCGTAAAGATTCCATTGATTCAGATTGTTTTGGTTGGGGGTTCGACATCGGTATCTGCTTCTCGCCTTAGTCGGGCAGTTTGGTATGTCGACATACTCGTTGCACTTGCCTTCCTTCACGAGCTGCTCAAGATACCTCTTCCATGTGGTGCAGTCGTTGGTTGTATGCCTGATGCCTCTATGGAATGCGCAATACTTTGTCCGGTCCATCTTGAAGGTGTTCCCCTTTAAGGGTGGCAGCGGCTTGAACCACAGCTTATCCTTGAGGTTGCAAATGATCTGGTTGATCAAGACTGAGAACTTGGTGTGCGTCTTGGGTTCCATGCCTCCTTTTGCTAGGGATTGGTCCCTGCATCTGTCTCCTGGCTTCTTTTGCTATTGAGCGGTTTATCACTCGCCTTCTTCTTAGTCAATTTTGCGTCTTTGCACGGCTGCTCAGGCAGCCTTTGAGAGCGTTTTTCCTCATCCCAGAAGGAATGTTTTTTTGCCAAAACATAAGAGTTTACCAGGGTCAAGTTCTCACCCATGATCAATTCTTCGAAAAGTGGGTGATCTGCTGGGAGCCCCTTTCGAAAGGCTGAGCATACAATGTTCTTTGCCTTGAACCTCTTGACGTAAGTGCGGAGTGACTCCTTCAGGTCTTCAGGTCCTTCTTCATGTTGAAGAGGTGGGGGGAGAGTTTTGTTTTTTATTTTTTAATATGAGATTTTTTTTTTTGAAAGAAATATAAGATATATGTTAAACTCACATGTAGGTAAGACTTAAATAAAAAACAGCAAAATTTAGTTTTATGAAATTACATTAGTATCCATAATATTTTTTTGTTGTGATAAAATACCATCTTTTGGTTGACAAAGAGAGTTTGTTAATAGATAGTTTAGATGTGTGATATTTTGATTTAATATAAGATATAATTTTTTTTGTTGTGCTAATAATACGACACGTGTAAATCGATCACCACTAATTTTCGTAAGACACCACAATTATAATCTGCTTGTGCAATATAAGTTGCAATTACATTATTCATGCAATTTCATTATTGAAACTTGTAAGTCTATTTGTGTGGACCTATGTGATATATATATATATATATATATATATATATATATATATAAAAATGATT